>JALPQI010001271.1:0-126650 GCA_025490895.1 Thaumatotibia leucotreta | reverse complement strand
CGTCATCAATCTTCGATAAAGGAATATTCATTGATACTTTATTTATTGATAAATGATGATTTACTTTAATTCGGTGTTCGTGGTAAGGCCACAGCTTTCTGCTCAATCCCTGAGTGCTTAACCCAAATGCCAATCGCTATCTCTCAATAGCGTAGCGTATTTTGCTCTGTCACTCCATTATTGGTGCGTTTCCATCGGAACTGAGCATTAGCGACTGGAATTTTGGCTCTGCACTCTGCAGGTCTAGCCAAGATGCCATTCTGCAATCGTATACGATAAGCGATAAGTCACGTGACCACAATAATGTATGGAAATGGTCACGTGACTTTTCACCATATATTTACTTATTATCGTACGTATATGATTGCAGAATAGCATCTTATGGTTTAAGACATTTATTTCTCAAAAGATTTACATAAATCACTTACTGAGAAAACAATAATTTGCTTAAATCTAAATAGGAGAGGGTAGCATGCGAAAATCTTGGCTAGGCAATGCTGGTATTTCGAAAATAAAATGATGATTGTATCATTTACCACGCTTTCCCTAGAATAGGTAAGTGACAGAGAGGCAGACAGAGGATGAATGTTTGGCGGTTCCAGGGCAGTTTGGTATGGGAAGTTCCAAAATACAGAAACAAGCTTATGTCGTGTCGTTTGATTAAACTAAAATTATTAAACTAGTACTATACCATGGCGTTGAGGCTTGAATCCAGGATTAACATAAGAGGGTATTCCTATCATAGAGGGTATTAAATCTGAAAGCCGACAACGCATTTGTGACGCCGCTGGCGTCGGTGTCCATGGGCTTCGGGACACTATTTAACGTAAGTTTACGCGATTAAGTCTTGGGAATAATGCAAACCGGTTTTGGAAAGTATGGAAAACCGGTTAATAACTTCATGCAAATAAAAACCGTTATGCATGCCCTAATTAAGTCCCACTTATCGATAAAATAACCTAAACACAATTGATTTTCTATAGGTGGGTGAATCAACTTTTTTCTGTCTGTTATTGCCATGGTTACGGTCACCTGAGTCACGCTGGTTTTATGCAAAATTGTGCTCCTTAAACTACGCAAACATGCATTTTGTCTAATGTTAATAACTAATAAGCCCTTACCTCAATGGGCCACCTACAAACAGACTACATGCAAGTTTGTATAAATATATAATTACAAGTAAATTGCATAAAAATAAAATTTTTGCATAAAACCAGCGTGACTCAGGTGATCGTAAGTATGCCAATAACAGACAAAAAAACAGTTGATTCACCCATTTATTATAGTTGTCGATTTCTACGAATGAACTTTTGACAGTTTAAAAATGAGCCTTATATACATATATTAATAAAGAACAATCTATAACTGTCAAAAGTTCATTCATAGAAATCGGCAGCTATATTCTATAATAGGTACTTATTATTTTATACAAAAACAAGGATCAGCTTATCTTCTATAGTCTGTAAAACAGAATCACACAAACATTATTCACTTTACATCATCTCCAAATGACATACTTTGTAAAACCTCTTATCTTACACTCTCAACTGAATGAATGAACTAATTACGTCCGCGTTTCATAATATTGCGTTTGGGTAGTTCTATGCGATTATTCCGTCGCACAAATCAATTCATTACCATTCCCAAATTATTGACGAAGTGCGTATAAATAGTGGAGTCATTTTCGGTTATCTTGTAGCAGACGCATGTTTGTCTGCTATTCTGGCATACGTAATAGTCTCGTTTGCTTTTATAAAATGGAATATAAAGTGGTGATGGTAATGAACAATAAAAAGGCGTAAAGAAATTGCATAGAAACACCCGTATAAGTTTAAAGCAAGTGCATATATGTAGATGCCGGTTACATCTTTCTTGTAGCAGAAGCGTGTGTGTCTGCTATTCTGGCTCGTTCTTAATAGTCTCGTTTGCTTTTATAAAACGGAAAATAAAATGATGATGGTAATGAGCAATGAACAATAAAAACGCGTAATAAATCGCATAGAAACACCGGTTTCTTATTTAGAAGTTTGAAATGCGAGATCTTTTCAAAGTAATAACGATTTATCACGTTAAGTCACCATTATCTCAGATATCCTCATTTTGACGTTTACAACAACGTACTAACTCCTTTAGACATGTCCTTATCATTGTGATCATAAGGTTCAAAATTAATTTACTTTGGTTGTTATTAAACTGCATATTTGCATGAAATGTCGTCATACTGACAAACAGTGCAGTTTCTGTTGGATGAAATTTAGTTCATTGTTCCTCGCGAATAAGGTTAAATATTCTATAATATTTATAGTACAAATACACGAGAGATTATTCTAGCAAAATCGTAACTGCCAGTTACCTCATTCTACTGAAACTTGTCATTTAATATTAAAGAGTATTGAGAAGCACAGTATTAGTTGAGTGATAATTAATTCGATTTTTTTATACGATGTAACAACCTAGTAAATAATGAAACTGTGTTTTAATAATAGGAAGACGCCTAATGGAAATTAGATAAAATCGATATTACACTGTAGAATAAGTCCTTGAAATCGGTTAATGTTTATTTGTGTATGTAAAGTAGGTAAGTGTAATTTTTCATATTTACAACATGGATCTCTAGCTCTCTGTTTGTCGCGATTCCAACTGTGAAAAATATGTTAAGATGGTCTTTCTGAACAATGTTTCCCATACAATACAATGTTTTGTTAAAGTTTTGCACATAGTTCCGAGTTCCGACCCCTAGTAATAAAGTAAACAATTGATTGACACTTCAAAACTAGTACTGCGGTTATGAATACAAGGGCAGAAGAGGATCCATTGGCAAGTCGGAGTCTCATGATGGGATCTTTTTTTTAATCTACCGGGTCCCCGAGAAGGTCCCGTTGGCACCAAGCCACAGAATAAGTAATAGTACTACATACAGAAAGGCCACGACCACCCCCGCACCAATTCGAATTACCCCACCCTCAGCCGCCGAATGACGTTTGCGGTATGCGTCCGGTAGGCAAGAAGATGACTGCCCTACGAACAAATAAAACATGGAAGCCGCACGCCATACTAAATTGCCTTTCAAAAACGGTCCTGAATTTTAGTTGACAAGTGTCACCCCCTCTTTAATGCATCACGGCAACGAATGTCAATGTCAACCTATAAAAACTTAAACCGCCATTTAAAAATAGTTGTGATTGGTCCATCAAAGTTTTGATTGGCCATATTCTATAAACATTTGTCAAAGATGTTGCGCCGAAATATGCGCGGTGTTAAGTAAAGCGCTATGTCCTGCCCATCTTGGCACAATTGAACAATTGTTTTTGGGGCCATTTTTGAGCTGGCGTTAGACGTCCATGGTCCATATGGTCGCAGCCCGAGTCTGATGGGATCTTGGAGAAATTGAAGTATTTTTATTACCACAAGCTATTTGCATTCCAGATAATGCGAGCATGACGACAAACCGTAAATCGCTGTTCATGTTCCTGATGGGGCTAGCATGGAAGTGTCGGTTCAGCATGCCGCTACTGCTCAGCGGCTCTGCGGCCGTGCTGGGCCGCGCCTGGATGTTGCAGGTTCGAGTCCGGACCGTGCACAGCCTTAGGGACAATGAGGTAAGTGTGGCCGGTTGGCAGAGTTGGCCAAAAAGTCATTTGATTACTCCGATTGCTTTTTTATGTGTATTTTCGGAACAACTCTGGGGATTGTGGTTATTCCCACTAGTTACCATTTATCTGACACCAGTGATAACAACTCGGATTTTTTCCCACCTTACACCAGTGGGAACAACTGCGAATTAAAATGTCAATAAAAAGTAAATACAAAGGTGTGTGAAACAAATGTACTGAAGACAGTTAAATTAAACTATTGTGTACATGTATGTATTTAATCCCTACACATGTAATTTTATATATATACATGTATTTATCTTTACATAGATGGTTGAATCTATTACATAGATAAATATGGGTATATGTAATATACAAGGTGTTCGTGAGTATACCGACAGACTTGAAAGGTGTGGTGTATTCCTGACCACATTTTGGGGCCATAGTGTCATATGAACTTTTCTGGATTCGGCTTAGTTTAAGAGATAATGACATGTTTTTCAAAAAACTATTTTCATCATAAGTCACTGAAAAATGCCTGCACGATGAAAATTCTTACACTAATAGTTTTCATCTCGACATGTTCACTTATTAAAGTTAGAGAAAATGAGAAAAAAGTATCAGAAAAATGTACAACTAAAAAAAGAATTAAAAACCTTGAAAAAAATTTTATTTCCCTCTACAATTTATTACTGGTCATGTAGAAAAAAAATCAAAATATCACAAAAAAGATTTTTTTTTATTGTTCGTAAATGACATGTGTTACATATTGTATTTTACTTCTTTTGTCATCAAAAATGCATTGGTAAACTCTATCGGTATACTCACGAACACCCTGTATATCTAGTACATGTATCCTCGCTTAGTACCCCCAACACGAGCTTAATAATAATGAAACTTACTATGGGACTAGAATCATGTAACATTGTAACAAGCCAATCTGTTCCAATTTGGCCTGGGGTGTATACTTTCCCGCCGTCCTTCCAGATGGCCTACTACGAAGACGACGAGGACCAAGAGGACGACTCGTGGGACACCGACACCAACGCCTCCTGGGAGACCATCATGGAGGAGGAGGTCGCTTACGGGTAGCACTCTACTTACACTCATTGTAATTGTGGATTATTAAAAAGGGTATAAGTTTAATGCAAGTGCATATAGTTGCCGATTTCTAAGAATGAACTTTTTACGGTTATAGATTAATCGTTATTAATGTGAGGGTGACTCGCCATTTTTCCGATAATCTTAACATCATATACAGTGTGGTGTGTTAACATGATACTGGCTTTTATTGAAACCGAGGAATGCGATGCAGATTTTTAGCCAAACCGTGAACAATTGAACATTATTCGATTAAAAATGCTAATTTTCATCATCATCATCATCATCTCAGCCATAAGACGTCCACTGCTGAACATAGGCCTCCCCTCTGGACCTCCACATGTACCGGTTAGATGCGACCTGCATCGCATCAATGCTAATTTTAAAAGTAATTAACTTTCTAAGAAAAGTTAATTGAGAAGCTATGTACTTCAAAATGAATCGTTAATATGCACTTGACAATGACAGATCGCAGCCACTCACAACGTTTGATAACAAAGCAGTACACGCGTTACATTGATTGTTCGGAGGAACTAAAATTAATTTTACGGACATTTTAATTATTTGTCAAATGTTAATACTTGAAAACGATTGCTTGTAATGCGTATTATTACCTGTTTGGGAATCTAGCGAGTAATATAGTCTCAGGAGCAGCAGACGGGGCTCTTCAATGAATTGTTTTGATTTTTCGATTTTACAAATTGTTTTTATTATTTTTGCTTAATTAAGGTTTCAACAATAGTTTTTATGGAGATTTTATATAAAATTGGCAAATAGCAAAGAAATGCGTGCTAATCGCGGTGCCGCCGGTTGATGGTGTGTGTTCTGACAGAGGCTATCGCTGCGCCCCCTCGCGGCCGTGTCGAGAACTCGTCCTCTTCAGGCGTTGGCTGGTAGATGGCGTGGTGGCTTCAGATAGCGCGCGAACATTACCCATTTTCGTAAAAGTCTCAGGCATGACCCGTCATGGTAACACACTGTATCTAGGCTCATTTCTAAACTGTCAAATGTTCATTCTTAGAAATCGGCAACATACACCGTTTGTCAGTAGAAAACAAAAAAAAACATATGGGTGACTCAACTTTTTTCTGTCTGTTATTGCCATGGTTACGGTCGCCTGAGTCACGCTGGTTTTATGCAAAATTATGCTACTTAAATTATGCAAACATGTAAGTACTGCATGTCTGAAGGTGGCCCATTAATGAAAGGGCTTATTAACACCAGAAAAATGATGATTGGTACAGATTACGAATTATAATTGATCAAGGAAAAAATATGTTAAGTTTAGGCTATCTATTCAATTCATATTTAATAATCAAAAACTTTCTGCTTTGCATATTTAATTTGTATTTTCAAGAAAAATTATAAGGTCAAATATCCAAAGGTCTTAACACTTTATATTGGTTTAAACTTTCACGATTATCACTCATATTTTAACTCTTAACACTTTATTTGTCCAGTGTATTATTTTGGATATAATTGACTGAGTAACATTAATTGAACTGGGTCACCCACTACTGAGTGTGTTACTCTGGATCTGAGTTCTCGTTGATTCACAAAGTCAAGGAAATTAGCTTGTAAAACTATTTCATGAGATGCCAAAGTTATAACGTAATTTTTAATGTACCGGTAAAACAATGCTAGAAATTAATCCTGTTTTTGTATAGAAGTTGCGTACAATGTTAACACGTTCACCTCCAGTACTGTTTCACTAAGTGCTAATACTATGCCGATCGAAATTATCTGATAGAACTCCTATGCCATTGACACGCATGTGTGACTGAACAGATTGTACTCTTATGCCAGTGACACAGCACTTGTGTCAAAAACGTTCGTATTTCTATGGCACTGGCATAGGAGGAAGAACTTGATTTATGCTAGTGGCATAAGAATAAGGTTACTCTGATCACGTATGTGTGTCACTGGCATAGGAATCAGATTTTGTTGGTCACACACGCTGCGTCACCGGCGTCGAACGTGCATTGTATTCAAAAAGTGTTTAATTTCCAATGTACGTCAATACTGTTAATAAATCTACCTATGTGTTATTTAATCAATACATTATCTTAAACTATTAAAACAAGGAAATGGTTATAAATTATTGATATTTCTTTGAACCGTTTGTTTACTTACATTATTTCACAATTTCTATTAACATGGTCCATGGACGACGTTATGGCCTGACCACGACATTGGTCTAAGGCGACCGGCTTAGCGGAAAACCATACGTGCTCCCTCTCGTACCCATATCGACATCCCGCTCCAACTCATGGATTTGCTCGCCGCTGGTCGCCTTAGACCAATGTCGTGGCCGGGCCATTAGTTGCTTTCCATCAGGCGATTCGTCTGTTCGTTTGCCACCTATAGCATAAAAATACAAAAAAAAAGGTATAGGTAGGTACATTCAACCGCTAAATATGGGTGTATATAAAAAAAAAAAATATATGTCTGAGTACACTTTAATTCTGTGTAATAAGAACTTCCTAACATGTTTATAAGAGGATGCTTTCGATACATGTTTTTGCACTTGACTGTACCTACTTACGTAGTAACAAGTGCGGATTTTAGGTTCGACAGAAATAATTTGAATAATACTGTAAAAACTTTAGTAATAAAGTTTGTGTGAAATGTGAAGGAACATAGGATTTTTCATCACACTTGATGTCTAAGCGCGCCATTGCTTGCATGCGTAGCCGGAGTAATAGAAAAGTTAGTTTCCCTAGGGAGTAATAGAAATGTCAGTACGTCATTTAATAATATTTTGTCTTAAAGCTTATTTTTTTGTCGGCAAGTGTGATGAAAAACATTGTATGCATCACGGTCGGTAAGCGGCATACTAGCTCGAGTCATTAAAATTCTAACACTCTCGTTAGTAATTCCGTTCTTACCTCCCTTGATGCACAATGTACTATTCCCGTAGACGCTGTGATTAATATTATTTTTAAAGATTTGACAGCGCGCTTTTGGGACAATTACCTACGGACTTATAGGCTTCCATAGGCTATATTAGCTGTTTGCTATCAGACAGCCCTTATGCTTGTTTACCACATGTAACTGCACAGATGTGTAGCTTTCGCATTATCCAAAAAACACGTTTTTGGAAGGTTTTATTTTTGTGTGATATTTTATCTAAGTATGTTAGGTATTTTTGATAAAGTGTATATGTATATATTCTAACAAGTTCCAATACTAGTAATTCCGAAATATTCTAGAATTTCAAATCCAGCTCAGTTTTGGAATCGTCTATACATTAATTGGAATTAGCTACATACACTTTATATGGCGAGAGTTACTTGCTAGTATGTACATATCTGTGAAATATTGTATCTCATTAAAACTTGACTTCCACAGCCATACCTTCCGCCTTTAATTACGTAATATTTTTATAATATTTTCTTCGGTTACCGCGAGGATTACACATGAAATAAAACTATGAAAACGTATAAACTCGCGTACATTAACTAATTTTAACTTCATCCGCAGACTACGAACCCTGTAAAGTGTTCGAAACGTAGGAATGAAGTTAAAATTAGTTAATATACGCGAGTTTATCCGTTCTCATAGTTTTATTTAATATTTTTATATTATGCTATTATGTTGACTAATTTATATCCCACAGAGTTATGTAGGTATAGATAATAGTTATTTATGTGGCTGGTGCATAATGATGGGCATTACACCCGGTTGAGTGATAAATAATCACTGATGATGCCTAATTATGACAGTTGCATAGATAGCTTTATCTATGACAGCAAACATCAAGTTCGCGCCTGAATACCAAGCTGTCGTATGCCACCTCTTAAAAAACCTGTGGCATAATATTGTATGAAATTCCATTAGAACATTGCTTGTATTACAATGTTCTAATGAAACTATTTTCTAATCCCCAGACAATGTATAAAATGTATACCATTAAATGTCAAGTGTCAGCCGTCTATTTGACAGATTATAAATTTATAATGCTGTACGCTTAGCACATGATTGGTGCGACAGTATGTCGCTGCGAGATAGATTTCCCTTATTTATAGGTAAATTCACTAAAGCTGACACGAATGGAATGAATGAAATGATTGACATATATCATTGCGTGTATGCGGTCGTCCTATACCAGCCTGTATCTACTGTCATTAAAACATCCACACATAGATACTTTCTGTCACTTACTGAAACCATTCGTGCCAGCTTTCGTGAATTTACCTATACTAACTATATTAATAAAAGAGGGATGAACAGTCTATCTCGCGGCGACATATTCGCACCAATCATGTGCTAAGCCTACTGGACTTGCTGGAGTAGATAAATAATTATGTGTGGCATAGTGTATTTTATAGCCTTACGCGTTATACAGGGTGAAACGAAACGACGATCCTTCCCGCTACCCACCGAGTCTACCAAACATTACGATGAACTTTCAGTATGGGACCAACATCGAAAACGTACATGGAAAATTAACTTTTCCATACTATTGAACTCTAACTAGTCACACATTTTGTATTGAGGGGTTAAACATATTTAAAGATTTAAAAGATTTGTTTCGATGTTGGTAATTCATATACTGAAAGTTCATCGTAATGTTTGGTAGACTCAGTCGGTAGCGCGAAGGATCGTCGATCCTTTCCATCCTTTATATATGGATTTTCTCGACTGTACTGTCATGTCAATCAACTTATCACAAATGCAAAAATATATGGTCCACTTTAGTTACTTTTAGTAGCATCGCCTACAAATGTAAATCCAAGCTCTATGATTCAGCCTATGAACTGGGTTTCCTTAAATTCTGTATACTGATATAAGATTTTTTCAAAATAATGTATGTTTAACTGTAAACTGCATTTAAAATTAAAGTTTGGTGTGGAAAAAAAATGATTTTTATTTATCTCACATTCATGGATAAAGATAACACAAGTAGAGCATAGGTTAAACTGACGTTGTTAGTGAACTGGCGGATCCTTCTAACTGCATGCCATTCTCCAATTATATTAAAAGTTCCCAATCTAAAAAAAAGTGGCTGGGGGGGGGGACATCTTTGAAAAAATGGCCCACGTTTAACTGAATTGTATTTAAAAATAAAAGTTCGGCGTGAATTACATGATTTTTATTTAACTCAGACAACAAAGGTAAGAATAATATCCTAGTCACAGACAATCCAAATAAAACATAGATTAAGTAAGTATATTTTGATTATTTACCTACCTATCATTACAAAAAATAAAATGTAATTAGAATTTCTAACAAATAAAGTAACTATAAAATACATCTTATGTTATAATTAATAATGGGCGACGGGGCGATGGCAGAAGGTAATCTTTTGAACGCTATTCTCCTTAGGCCTTTTTAAAAAATACTTGAAAACGAATCTTCCAGTTGGACGTGCTTAGGCTCATCCGAATCAGAATAACGAGTTGATTCGATCTAGATTATAAATAATAAAATTCAGTACGAGCATTGTACTATATTTTCAAACACATAAGATTCAAATTTCAATAGCTCAAACTTAGTATGACGGGCAGGACAAGGTTGGCATAACTGTAATTATGGTGTTATTTTTTAGGTAACATTCTGTATTAAGTACTAACAAATAACACCAAAAACCTATCTTAACGACCTAGTTTTCATGCAAATTTAAATTAATTGAAAAATGAAGGTGAATTTGTTACTATTTTTCATTTTTAATATTTTTTTTGGCCTTGTTGTTGAAATAGTTGAGTCAAATGATTAGCTTAATTAGTTTGTTTATCTAATGAGCTCTCTAACGAGATTTTTTTTGCAAAGATATGACCGATAACAAACGTATAATTCCAGAAATACCTCATGCACTCGTATTCGCCTGTTTGAAATTTTAAAATGGCCGCCATTTAATTATCGATGGCACAAAAAAAAAATCATGCTAATTTATCGATAAAATTGATTGTAGTTTAAGCCCTTAAAAGCTCCGACACCGCTGACCAACCAGCCTGTATAAATTTCGATGTTCGTGGTAGTAGGCCTGCAATGTTTGTGCGATCTCGTAGCTGGCCAAATGGTCGTAAGCAGTTTACGACTGCGAGCGTCACCAGCGGTGAACGGAGCCATTAATGTGTCCTCTCGGCTCGTGTTGGAAGGCAGAGCTGGTACTGAGTAAAGTCCGTAATCTGGTGAAAGTTCGGAAAAATGCCGGTAGGTAATGAACGTGTTAAGCGTTCACCGCCCTGAGATACGCCGCATTCATTTGCTCTAAAAAGATGAAGGTGAAAACAGTGTGGGGTCCAATCTTGAGGTAGGTTGGTAAGAACCCGCTCCAGAACCCTAGGATCCCCTCCTTCTTCAAAACCTCGAGTATTACGCCGACCATTCCTTTTTGCAAGCCTCCTTTTGCCGCATTTTGAACCCTGAAAAGATACATTAGAAACATTATAGTGGCATAGTGTCTGACAGTAGTAGGTAGGTACCATGGAGTAGACTTATAAGAGATTTTCTCGCATGTCCTGATTTACTGTGTTGATAGTGTTGAAATCTAATCACATCATCAGCTTATGTTAGTCCAGTGTCGGACGTAGTCCTCTTGGTCGCAGTATTCGCAGTAATGTGTCCTCTATGATGACGCTGCTGCCCATCATCATTTTATCAAAGAATGGTCAGTGCCACTTTAATCTCTTAGTCGACTTTTACGACAACCGGAGTTGGGGTGGTGACAAATGTATTCTAGCCAGTTAACAGAAGTCTGCGTCCAGAAGTTGACTGATAGGCTGATGATGTGTTGTAAAGTGAAACTTACCTCGTTTTAACCTTGTCGAACGGCAGCGAAGTGGCACTGGTCAGGAGTCCCGCGATCATGGACGCGGTGAAGTGGAGCGGCAAACCGTCGCCCATCGCCGGCAGGAGCATCTCCCTGGCCTGCAAGATACCAGGGTGCTTAGCCAAGATGCCAATCGCTAATGCTTAATTGTCAATCGTAAACGAAAGGCAGCTAACTGTCTTTGTCGCACTAACATGATACAAGATACAAGATATTTATTAATAAAAGCCAATGTTTTACAAGTCAATTACAGGTCAGTAGGTTACTATACTACATAGGTTACATAATTATAAAAGGTAATTTTTATGAGGTAATGTTATACATTTAATAACACACACACATATTCATACATATGCTAACATTGAATGACATATTGAGATTACAATACGCATTTGTTATAAGTTAAATAGGTAGTTATAATTATTAGCACTTAATTACAAACAGATGTTAAAGGTTACTTCGATGTAGTGCACGCTTCGACAAACTCGTCAACACTATAACAAGCCAAATCGATTAGCAATGTTTTAAGTTTTCGTTCAAACATTTTTTCCGTTCTTGATAGCTTTATTACCTCGGGTATTAAGTTATATAATTTTACACCTAAGACTACCAGTGACTTTCGGGCCTTTGCGGTCCTGCGCCGCGGGACAATCAACCGGTTTTTTCTACGAGCCTGCGAATGGGACGTGTGCTGATCCAAATTCGACCGAACATATTTACATGCGGTTAATATGAAAACACTAGGAAGAGTGAGTAACTTAAGTTCTTTAAATAATTGTTTCGCGGGGTGGTCGTATGACTTTCCGCTAATAATAACGAACGGCGCGTTTTTGTAATTTGAAAGGCCTTTCGCGGTCGGCAGCCGTTGCCCATAGGTCGGCACCCATAATAAGAACGGAATGGAAATATCCATAGTAGGCTTTTTTTACATTTTCATGCGATAAAGTTGGTGCTATTCTGGAAAGCGCGTAACATGCGGAAGACAGTTTGTCGCACATACGGTCGATGTGAGCAGACCACGTGAGACCGGAATCCAGGATGAAGCCCAAGTATTTTACCTCTTTAACTTGTGGCACCTCGATGTTATTTAGCTTTATGTTTAGTTTGTAGTTTAAATTTTGTCTAAGCTGAAAATGCATAATATTGGTTTTTTCCAAATTCAATAACATACCGTTCGCAGCAAACCATTTGGATATTCGCAGCATAGCAAATTCGACCTTAGAATTTAAGATTTGAAAATTGTCAGCACTTACCAAGATGCAGGTATCGTCGGCGTACGTTATGAACTCCAAATCCGGACTAGCAGAAGATATGTCATTTACTAGAATCAAAAATAGGACATTTCCCATTGTTGACCCCTGCGGTACAGATATGCTGCCTATACTTTCCAAGTTCGATTTGGAATCAATGACGCACGTACCTACTCTGTTTGCGGTTATTTAGAAAGGAGCGTATGGTACTATGAAACTGGCCACAAATGCCATACCTAGATAATTTATCAAGTAGCAAAGAATGGTTGATCATCTCGAAGGCGCGCGACAGGTCGCAGAAGATAGCTGCGACCTGTCGCCCGGCGTCGAGGTGAGCAAGCGTCCGCGCCACCACGTCACGTGTAGCGTCCGTCGTGGACCGCCCTGCTCGATAGGCATACTGTTGCTCGTTTAATAGACCATTACCTATGAAATATCTCATTAGTGATGAACTCATAAGATATTCAAACACTTTAGACATAATGGGGATTATAGATATTGGCCGGAAATTTTTTTCAAGTTCCATTTCTCCCTTACCCTTGTATATAGGCTGCACTTTTATTAGTTTGAACACATCCGGATATTCACCACAAAGTAGGCACTCATTAAACAATAGAAGGAACAAAGACACGACCACCGGCAGTAGGTAATCTAGTACGCAGGTGGACATGTCATTTATGTCTTGGGATTTTTTTCGTTTTATTGACTTAAGAGCTTTGACCATATCAGCTAGACAATAGGGTTCAAACTGAAATGTAGGCACAGATAATGGTAAATAATTATCCAAATAGGTAAGAGAGCAACGAATACACGGTTTCGCATTGTTAGCATTTGTTTGTGTATAGTACCTGTTCAGACGGTCGGCGGCAGCGATGGCGCGATCAGTATCACTCTCACCAGCTGATTTAGACATAAACATGTTCATGGCACTTAAATTATTATTTGGATTTTTACATGTTTCAGAGGCAATTACGCGCCATATGCACCGAGATATATTTTCCTTTGAGCTAGCTATCTGCCCGTTTACATATTCACAACGAGCAGTCTTCAACGAGGAAAAATAAAGTGCTTCTATTTTTTCTAAGGTCCGGCGTAACTCGAAGTCTTTAGGTGTTTTAGATATTTCTAATTTTAGTTTGCGCAATTGATAACGAATTTGTCGAACCGTTTCGGTAACCCATACACTGGCATTGTTTTTTGCTATCTGTTTTTTAAGTGGGAAACATATGTCAAAATAATGTTTTATTACATTTATAACTAAACCCGTCTTAGCAGCGGGACATGTATGTTTATAACAAATTCCACCCCAATTATACTGTTCAAGATTATAAATAAAATTATTCAAATTATTATTAGAAAAGGTTCTTTTTAATACATGATTTTGATTATTTATGTTATTTTTAATATTTATAGAAACATTTATGCAAAAGTGATCTGACAACTCAAGTTCAAAACAAGTTACATTATGAATGTCGGGTTTCAAAACATTTGTAAGTGCATGATCTATACAAGTGCTAGATGTAATGCCTATTCTGGTAGGCATTTTAATTAGCTGTCTAAATCCATACTGTTTAATTATATCATTAATTTCGCATGTGAGGTTACATTTTGTCAATAAATCTATATTAATATCACCTACTAATAAGATCTTATAATTCTGCATGATTGATATATTAAATAATTCAATTAGCTTACTTAAATATAATTGAAAGAGTGAAAGAGAGGGAAAACTACGATACGCTACTAAGCGTTAGCGATTGGCAACTTGGCTAAGCATCCAGTACGCTTAGCATATTGATTGATATGTCAGTACGTCGCCGCGAGGTAGATTTTCCATCTTACCAACTATATGAATAAAAGAGGGATGGATAGTCTATCCCGCGGTGACATATTGTCGCACTGATCCTGTGCTAAGCCTACAGGAAGTGACCACTGTACTGCTGCTGAAAGGACGCATCTCTTGTAGAGCTACTGCGAGAGATGCGTCCTTTTGAATTAAGTTTATAGAATCCTTATTTCTTAAAGAAATTATACATTTTATTTAGGATAAACTTTTATTATCTAGCACGGCACATTGATGCGAAACTACATGTGGCGATGCGAGTGGAACAAATTTATGCATTTATTCAGTATTGTCTCGCTTACACACCGCTAGTGTTGTGGCTTCTTCGCTGACCATTCTGTCTGCAAACAAGTCTTAACCCCACCTGCGCGTAGGACCCGAGTTGCGACCCGTTGACCACAGATGTGCGGGTAACGGTAGCAGAGGCGCCACAGCAGTAACCTCAAGTCTTCTTCGCTGACCATTCTGTCCTCAAACAAGTCTTAACCCCACCTGCGCGTAGGACCCAAGTTGCGACCCGTTGACCACAGCTGCGCGGGTGACGGTCGGAGAGGCATCACAGCAGTAACCCAGAGTCTTCTTCGCTGACTATTCTGTCCTCAAGCATCAAGTCTCCACCCTACAGTACTCGATCAGCCGAATAAAGATTGCACATCGGTTTTCGGAAAAAACTTCTCGCCCTCTCTAACTTATGTGACGTTTATGCAATATTATATGTGCCTTAAAGACCTACGAGTAGGTACAATCAGTATAGGCTTATGATGGTACCGTGTTTAATCGTTTGTCGTTGTTGCCGTCAGGTTTAGACACGTATGTAAGTGCGAAAGTGATGCGTAGCACGATAAATAGATAAAACGGGACCATCATAAGTCACGTATCGCCAAATGCTGCACCTGTGCGTAGGACCCAAGTTGCGAGCCGTTGACCACAGCTGCGCGAACTGTAGCAGAGGCACCACAACAGTAACCCCAAAACATTCTTCGCTGACTATTCTGTCCTCAAAAATCAAGTCTTAACCCTATCAGTACCTACTCGATCAGCCGTATGAAGATTGCACATCGTTTTTTGGAAAAAACCTCTCGCCCTCTCTAACTTATGTGACGTTTGTACAATATTATTCGTGCCTTAAAGACCTACGAGTATGTGCAATCATTAGGCTTATGATGGTACCGTGTTTAATCGTTTGTCGTTGTTGCCGTCAGGTTTAGACACGTATGTAAGTGCGAAAGTGAAGCACGATAAATAGATAAAACGGGACCATCATAAGCCACCTGTATCGCTAAATGCTGCACCTGTGCGTAGGACCCAAGTTGCGACCCGTTGACCACAGCTGCGCGGGCAACTGTAGCAGAGGCACCACAGCAATAACCCGAAGTTTTCTTCGCTGACCATTCTGTTCCCAAACAAGTCTTAACCACCTGTGCGTAGGACCCAAGTTGCAAGCCATTGACCACAGCTGCGCGAACTGTAGCAGAGGCACCACAGCAGTAACCTCAAGTCTTCTTCGCTGACTATTCTATCCTCAAACATCAAGTCTTACCCCTACAGTCCCTACTCGATCAGCCGGATGAAGATTGCACATCGGTTATTGGAAAAAAACCTCTCGCCCTCTCTAACTTATGTGACGTTTGTACAATATTATTCGTGCCTTAAAGACCTACGAGTATGTGCAATCATTAGGCTTATGATGGTACCGTGTTTAATCGTTTATCGTTGTTGCCGTCAGGTTTTGACAAGTATGTAAGTGCGATGATGCGTAGCACGATAAATAGATAAAACGGGACCATCATAAGCCACGTATCGCCAAATGCTGCACCTGTGCGTAGGACCCAAGTTGTGAGCCATTGACCACAGCTGCGCGGGTAACGGTAGCAGAGGCACCACAGCAATAACCCCAAGTCTTCTTCGCTGTACATTCTGTTCCCAAACAAGTCTTAACTCCACCTGTGCGTAGGACCCAAGTTGCGACCTGTTGACCACAGCTGCGCGGGTAACGGTAGCAGAGGCACCACAGAAGTAACCCCTAGTCTTCTTCGCTGTACATTCTGTTCCCAAACAAGTCTTAACTACCTGTGCGTAGGACTCAAGTTGCGACCCGTTGACCACAGCTGCGCGGGTAACGGTAGCAGAGGCACCACAGCGATAACCCCAAGTCTTCTTCGCTGTACATTCTGTTCCCAAACAAGTCTTAACCACCTGTGCGTAGGACCCAAGTTGCGACCCGTTGACCACAGCTGCGCGGGTAACTGTAGCAGAGGCACCACATCAGTAACCCCAAGTCTTCGCTGTACATTCTGTTCCCAAACAAGTCTTAACCACCTGTGAGTAGGACTCAAGTTGCGATTGCGACCCGTTGACCACAGCTGCGCGGGTAACTGTAGCAGAGGCACCACAGCAGTAACCTCAAGTCTTCTTCGCTGTACTTTCTGTCCCCAAACAAGTCTTAACTCCACCTGTGCGTAGGACTCAAGTTGCGACCCGTTGACCACAGCTGCGCGGGTAACGGTAGCAGAGGCATCACAGCGATAACCCCAAGTCTTCTTCGCTGACCATTTTGTCCACAAACAAGTCTTAACCCCACCTGTGCGTAGGAGCCGAGTTGCGACCCGTTGACCACAGCTGCGCGGGTAACGGTCGCAGAGGCATCACAGCAGTAACCCAGAGTCTTCTTCGCTGACTATTCTGTCCTCAAGCATCAAGTCTCCACCCTACAGTACTCGATCAGCCGAATAAAGATTGCACATCGGTTTTTGGAAAAAACCTCTCGCCCTCTCTAACTTATGTGACGTTTGTATAATATTATTGGTGCCTTAACACGTTCGCCTCCTGTACTGTTTCACTAAGTGCTTATACTATGCCGATCGAAATTGTCTCATAAGTAGAAATCCTATGCCAGTGACACGCATGTGTGACCGAAAAGATTGTACTCCTATGCCGGCGACACACATTTGTGTCAAAAATGTTCGTAATTCGATGCGACTGGCATAGGAGTGAGAACTTGATTAATGCTAGTGGCATAAGAATGAGATTACTTTGAACACGTATGTGTGTCACTGGCATAGGAATACAGTTTTTTCGGTCACATATTTGTGTCACCGGCGTCGAACGTGTTAAAGACCTATGTGCAATCTCTATCGCCAAGTGTTGCACCTGTGCGTAGGACCCAAGTTGCGAGCCGTTGACCACAGCTGCGCGGGTAACGGTGGCAGAGGCGCCACGCAGCAGTGACCCCAAACCTTCTTCGCTGATCATTCTGTCCACAAACATATACATGCTATGTCAGAGGTTTTTGTGGGACAAAACAAATTACAGATGTTTCTAGTGTCACCCTCGGTCAAAGGACGACGTGTACTGACCGTTTTTGACCAAGGGTGCTTCGGACGAGGTAGCCCGGTTCGATAATGTTTTAATATGTTTCAGTCTCACGTTAGTTATAATTTATAATTCTAAAATCTACATGGATGTTCATACGTTGGAGGTATAGTCTGGTAAACCAGTTTGTCAGTTAGTAGAAACCCGGAAAAACATATCCATCCCTCTTTTTGGGATGGCGATAGCTGCATAAGAAAAAGCCAGTATGACTCTCTCTAATTGTGCATAAATTTGTCACTTACCATTTTTGATAATGGTAACAATTGATGATGGGCAGCAGCGTCATCATAGTGGATATTACTGCGATCGCCAATCCGCTTGCCCAGCGTAGCGATTATGGGCATTTACCTCCTAATGCGTCAATACGCATTGTTAATAGGAGAGGCCTTCGTCAAGCAGTGGACTATCATAGGCTGATGATGTGATGATGTGAAACCAGTTTGTCAGTTAGTAGAAACCCGGAAAAATATATCCATCACTCTTCTTGGGATGGCGATAGCAGCATAAAAAAAAGCCAAGATTCTCTCTGATTATGTCTGAAAGAGCTAAATCCAGGCCTCACCTTCCGAGCGCATTGAACACGTTCGAGTAATTCCTCCTCTGGTCCGCTGGCAACCGGCCGTCGGCTGTCATGCGGACGAGCGCCACCTCCGCCGGGTTGCCCACCAGGGCACCCAAGCCGCCGGCCACCATGCCGATGACCAGCTTCACGCCGAAGTTTGGAGTTCCGTGTGATCTGGAAATACGTGTAGAAATATAGTGAGCTCACAGAGACGATCTGCCTGGTACCAGACAGATACAATCACGTGTCGTTGCGAGCAACAGCTTTGTTTCGAAAGCTTTCCTGTTTATGCAAGTAGTAGTAGATAGATAGATAGATAAAAACTTTATTCTCACCCACAATTTACATGGCATAAAACGAACAATGAAAACTTAGGGATTAACATAATATAATTAATATCTAGGTACATTTTTCTTAAAACTATTACAAGTATAATCTAGGCCATGTGTCGTGGCATAGAATGGGCGCTGGCTCAGCATGATGATGCGGCAGAAGCCACATCGCTGATATTCTGCCAGGACCTCACATACTACTACTACATTGACGACCAGTGCAACGTTAAGAATCTGTAGTGAGTGTTTAGGCGTGAGATAGTATGCGTGGGTGTGTATGGCTGTGTGTGTGTACGTTAGATTATAGACTAAAATGGTCATATTATTAGTATTACTACAGATAAAAAAACAAATATTCTGATTGTATTGCCAGACATAAGTATAATGTATTACGTTTGACATATAAAACGGGACATATTTTATTTTATTATATTGGTAGGGAGAAACTGATAATTTAAGGATTTAGCTTTTGTATATTTAGAAGATGTTGACGATATTTCAATTTGAAATATTTTTTATTCTTTATATCACGAATTGGTGGGGGTATGTTGTTCCAACATTTCGTGGTCCGATATCGGAAACTCCCTCTGAATGCCGCCGATCGGTGTCGGGGGATCTGCAAAATGATCGCTCGAGAGGCTCTGACAGAATGGTGACTGTTTGAGAACCAAGTGAGCTTCTTATGTAAGTAAGAAGGGGTTTTTGTGTGAATTGTATCAAACAGTAAACATGCAATCATTAACTCTTGGCGGGCAGACATCTTCAAAAGGTTTGCGTTTACCAGAAAAGGAGTAACGTGGCCTCTAGGGGGAATCGGAAAGCAAAACCTGGCGCAAGCATTTTGTACTCTCTGTATGAGACATTGAGAACGCTTATAAAGGCATGGTCCGTATGCAGTCAAACAGTAATTCAGCTTGGACAAAATAAGTGCCTCACAGAGGCGTACTCGGAGATCAACACAAAGAAAATGCCGGTAATTGTACAGGACTCTCAATCTATAGAAACAGTTTCGAGCCGTTTCTGCCACGTGATTTTCGAAGCGCAAGGTAGTATCTAGCCATAGTCCAAGATTACGTACTTCGTCGACTCTATCCACTTTAATATTCTGAATAACTACATTCGGACATTTTGCGATTACTTTATGTGTCTGTTTTAAAGACCCTAGCACAATATATTTGGATTTCTTAGGATTAAGTACTAAAGAGTTGGAAGCAGACCATTCGGATAATCGTTTTAAATCTTCATTAAGCATCTCGACAGCCAAAACGGAATCTTCAGGATGAAATGAAATATATATCTGTAAATCGTCAGCGTATAACTGGTATTTGCAGTGTTGAATGCAGTCTGTGATGTCAGCGCTGTATAGGATAAACAGAAGGGGGCCCAAAATTGAGCTTTGGGGAACACCCCTTGTCACCTCGACCGGAGTGGACAGAAGGTCTGAACCATCCTTCTGAGATAACTTGACAATCTGTCTTCGATGCTCAAAATAACTTTGGAACCAACGAATCGATTTCTCATCAAAGCCGTAGTAATGAAGTTTTGAGAGTAGCAATGGAACATTGATGCAATCAAATGCTCTTGAGTAATCAAGAAGTACCATGATCGTAGCGCGTCCGTTATCTTGAGCCGCTAATACCTCGTCAATAACGTCAATAAGCGCAGTGGCGGTACTTCGCTTCCTCCAACCAGATTGCTTTTCCGGCAATATGTTATTGAGCTCCAAATAATTCGAAACTTGTTCGTAAATAACCTTCTCCATTATTTTGGACAAGTACGGTAATATGCTTATTGGACGCAAATCACTAAATTCTTTTGGGTCACTAATTTTTGGGATTGGGCGGACAATAGCCGTTTTCCACGCAGAAGGTACTTCAGAAGTCTCAATAGATGTATTTATCAAATGTGTTATTACAGTTAAAGTCCGAGGAAGTGTCATGAGTAACATATCAAATGTTATCTCGTCATATCCCATAGCATTGGATTTGGTACGGAGCAACAATTTAACTACATCGTTTTCATCTACAGTCTTAAGGCTAAAACTTGAGGCACCATATTTATGACTTTCGAAGAACATTACTGTTGCAGGATTAACGAGAGGGTTACCTGGAACATTAAGAAAATTATCGTTCATAGTTGAGGGATCCCCAAATGATTGAGGTAATTCAGATTTATTTTTAAAGTCGGGAATTACGTTTTGTCTTAAATTTTTCCAAAGAGTTTTTGGATTGTTTATATTCTGGTTTATATGTTGCTCAAAATAAGCTTTTTGCTCGAAGAATAGGCTAGAATTTACTAAATGTTTTAAGGCCTTATAATTATTTCTATCACAATCAGATTTGCTTTGCTTGTATTTTTTGTGAGCATTATTACGGAGCGTCATCATATGAGAAAGATTTTCAGTTATCCAAGGCTTAGATTTTTCTCTGAAGATTTGCTGTTTGACGGGTGCATATGTATCAAATAAGTTCAAAATGAAGCTATTGAAAAGAGTTAATTTTTCCTCGATACTGTTTGAATTAAAGATATAAATCCAATCCATTCGGTTAAGATGATGATTAAATCTAGAGATATCTATTTTCTTTAAAGACCTACACATTATTATTTTTGCCGGCGGTTTACGTACCTTTATATACAAAGAAATGAAAACCAGTGCATGCCCTCCCAGTTCTTCGACGTGGTCAATGTCGGTACTAAAAACCGAGGTGTCGGAGCAAATAAGATCAATAGCAGTAGAGCTGTGATCTGTAAAATGCGTTGGCTGCGTTATAAGATTATTTAAGTTATTACAAACCAAGAACTGCTCCAGTCGCTTTGTTTTACAATCATTCGCATCCAGCACATTAATATTAAAGTCGCCGCTTAGAATTATGTGATCGTAGTGAGAGAACGAAACGATAGATTCGCTCAACGCATCCAAGAAAATATCTATATTCAGCCAAGGTGGTCGATAGGCGGTTCCTATTATGAATCGAGTTGCATTTATCTTCGTCCTAATTCACATCTGCTCCACATCCAGATGAAGCGGGTGCCTGCAAGTATGGGTACTTATACCGCTTTTTATATAAAAACCGACTCCGCCACCACTTTTTTTCGTACCAGTATTACGGGGAACATGGCGCAGTTTGTAACCTGGTACAACCGGGGCTTGGCCATCCTGGCCTGCCTTCAACCAATTCGTTAATAGACATAATATCTGGTTCATGCTGTTTCATTACAGTCAAAAATTCATTATGTTTTCGCCCGTTACATAATGAACCTGCATTGAAAAGACCAAATTTGAAATTTTTAGGCTTCGTTATCTAATAATCAAATATATAACACAGAATAATATACTTATTAAGTGCGTGTGCAGTGTTTGTGTGCAGTAAGAAAAATAGTGAAATGAAATAATTATTTGTTTATTTGTACTTACTACATATTTTTGATAGTAGTAGTAGCAATGCTCAAAAAATTTTAACATTTGGATCACGTGGTGGATCTTGCTCAGTATCATTGACTCTACTCTAATTTTTATCGATGTCGAAGACGTGATCCAAATGCACAAACTAGGGCTGTCCAAGATATTTTATTACTGTACCTCATACCTATTGTGAATATGAAGGGTTCACGGTAAAAACATGTCCAAAAATCAAAGAAATCAGGGCAAATTCACACCTTATTCTGTTAAAAGTAAGGTGGTTTTTCCTTCTGTAATTTGAATTGACTAGACATGTTCTTTCCGTGGACCCTTCATATGTAAAAATCGCCTATCCAAGACATAATAAATAAACCTTTCTAGAATGTTATCAAGTTCATATGCAGTAAAATCTTGACGAAAGTCATGCTTAACATGTTTGAGGACTTAATTATCGTCGGTTGACAATCAAAACTCACTATAAAAACTGCCACTACTCTTAGCAACCTCGTATGTCAGTATTGAAACAGAACTGAGATGCGAGCTTTATTTCAAGTAGGTATTTGTTACTTAGTGAGTTTTGCTTGTCAACCGACGTTATACTTATGGCTCAGTCACGTCCCAATTTAAAGACCTTTAGCTTTTACCTTTTTACCAATTTAGGTCTTTTACGGGCGCGGATCAATGGGCACTTGCCTCAATACCTACCTTATATTATATTACACTCTTACTGCAGTCGCCACACGGCCACATATACCTGAAATCGTTTTCAAATACGTACTTGCTGTATGTATCCGTGATGTAATTGAAAGAGCCGAGCCGGCCGGTGGTGTAGGTGGCCTGTCGGAACAGCGCTGCCGAGATCCCGTTGTAAAGACCCATGGGGCCTTCCTTCGATATCACCTGTCAATCATGATTATGGTTATAATTGTTATGAATAACTAGCGAGATAGAATGGTGGAAATAACTATTCCCGTTCCTTTTTACAGATAATATACTCTACTCTATTCATCCATATTCTCCGGTCGTTGGTGTTCGAAGAGGTTACGAGTTAAGTCTTCGCACATTATAACAACTTAACGGCGACTCGATTCTATGCCAAATATGAAAATTTAAGACCTATGACATATTATTATTTTTTTAATTAAACCTAGAACATTAATTAAAAAAATATATATTATCTATAGTAGTGTACGACGAGTGGTCTACGCGTCCTACACTAAAGGTCAACCCCGACACGTTCGTCACCCATTGACGACATGTTGTCCACGCGGTGATTGCGACTGACGTGTATCGAGCAACCATTTGCATTGCCCACTCGACGCCGCGTTGTCCATTTGTGGCCATAGCGTGGATCATCCAATTGATTACTCATCGAAAGTGTGAGTAGAGTTGCTGCCGCGTTGGCGTGGAGTTGTTATAATGTGCAAAGACCTTCATCGTGTTCTCCGGTCGTTGGCGTTTGAAGAGGATTCGCCACGACGACGTTAGAGTCTCTTATCGGGACATCAGCCAATACACTCTCGAAGAATCCAAGTCTATCGTCCAAAAGGAACAAGGCATGTTTAATACAATAAATGCACAAATGTTCAGTTAACCCTGTTGATGTTTGTGCGCTTCTTAAATCCATAGAAAAAAATACCGGTACCTAATAATCAATCATCAGTAGAAACTAAAAAAATTAGGCAAACCTAAAAACTTGCATCACTCAGGCGACAGGTAGTAAGTAAGTATTAGGATTAGATCCGCAGGGTCTCATTTTGAAAACTACATGCGTATCCTAACATTCCTAACGCATCGTCTGTGGTTGCTAAGGATCAGTACAATGGATTTTCAAGTCAAGTTATGAACTGATTTGAGTTAAATACCTATTGTACGGATCCTTGTCAAACACAGACAAAGGGTTAATAGAGTTTACATTTTTCAAAGGATTTTCTAAGCTCATGACAGGAGAATGTGTGCCTACGTTTCTTGGTCTGGTCATACCTCCTTGGCCATTTTGAACATGGTATAATTCTTGCCAGCAGGTCCGAGTAGCTGCATTCTAGTCTTCAGCAGGTCCATGGGCTGGACGATGCAGATTGCCAACATGCTGCAAGTTGACGTTACAAAAGATGTAAAATCAGTCATAACTTTGACATGGTCTCGGAAACCGTGGTAGCACCCATCTATACTTTTGTTCAGAGCACTGTCGTCTACATGATATCAAAATCCCAGCCCGTTCAACTGAAACCGCATTTTCCATACTTTAGGCACGGGGTCGGTTCTTTACTAGATAAATAAGTCATAGTCTAAGTGTAAAGGCGATCCGTGCGTGTGGTGTAGTATAGCATCGCTTGGTTTTGGTTTCGGAAGAGTAGTGAAGCATAATAAGGTTCCGATCTTCCGTCTTAGTTCTCAAATCGGCAGCCCCTTTAACGGGCAGAATCGTACGTCAATTAGGTCCCTAAAATAATGCAATTTAAATCACTTACCCGGCCGATCCTCCAAAAAGGAACTGATATAATGGAGGTATTTTTGTGATTTTAGGTTTTGGTTTATCTCCCATCGTTCACAGTTTTTGAAAAGCATTTGTGGAAAATATATTTAGGTATACACCTAAACCAATGTTGGGAATACTCCCAACATTGCATTGCATTTAAATGTTTATAATTTTGTATATTATGGCTCAATAAAAAACTGACATATTTTTGGTGACATTTTGCGTCACAACATTACAGAGTCACGCAACTTTTACTAGTATTTTTTTTACCCAACCAGTGACAGGACTCCGAACTCCCTGTACTGTAAGTATTTTTTTAGTAATAAACTATGATGTATAATTTGGCAAACATATTGTGGCAAAAATATAATATTATTAAATATCTTGACAGGCACTATAACCACTCACATGCTTTGGTTTTTGCGATAGACTCCATTCCTATGTATGTTACATATACAAGAATATAATATAAGATACCCGAATCCTGTCAGTGGCTAACCAGATGTATTATTTCTTCACCACTATAATTTTGACCTTATTATGAAGTATATTTTCTCAAAAGTAACGGAAATTAAAATTACCTTCATCCTGTAATAAATTTACATCACCTGCTTTAAAAAATTGACACCCTATACCAAGTCTAGACATTTGAACTTTTCTGAGTGTAGCCTCGCAAAAGTTAGTGACAAGTTAATTCCATATTAGCTCTCTCTATAGTGCAGCTTTCCCATTCATTTCCTCCTACATATTTCTACTACAACTATATTAACTACTAAATCAATGCAATGTGCTGTAACAGGTTGACACTTTTACGATTCGACATCTTTATTAATTCGCTATTGTCCCTAAGCTCTGAAATGGAATTCGAGATCAAAAATGTAAACAATCTATGACAATGACATGACATTATAAAGTCAATGTTAAAATGACATTCCAGGGGTATAAAACTTTTTATTTTTTAACACCTTTATAAATTAACGTCGCATTTTGAAATGGGTTATTTATTTTATTTTATTTATTTGCACACTTACAAACTATCCTGACAGGTGCTAAACCTAAGACAATGCTTGATGTTTAGGTGTAGATACACGAAAGTCAAAGTATGTTCGATACACACGTATCACAATCATTAACATATTTTTGGACATGATTATAAAAAACATACGGCTGAGTGTCCACGGTTCCTGATTACAAAAATAATACCTAGAAAATTTGCTAGAATGATGTAAATAATCAACATAATCAATGTTTGAAAACCAATATCGTGTTACTTTAATCTTTAAGATAGTCGGGGAACGAATTCCAGTCTTCATCTATAGTTACAATCGAATCAATTTCTATAAAAAATTAAAATGATTGATTTGTAGGTAAAAATACTAAAATCTGTTTTCATGTAGGTACTTTGTAATGCTAAATTTTAGGAGTTTTTATGGATTCATAAAAGAGTCATTTGGAGCACCATCTTGTTTTGATTTTTTTCAGTACATTATTTAATCTGCGAACCGAATGTTTAAAACTTCTTATCATTGCCAGTAGTATAAATTAAACACCCTACATTTTATTAAAACTAGAGAGACGCATTTTTTAAAAGTATTTCAATGATTTTAGATTACCCACCTCTCGCGATATTTTTTTTGTGGTGGCATCCCATTTGTTTACATTTTTGATCTCCAATTCGATTTCAGATCTTAATCGCAACTCGACACTTTCACACATAGTGGTGTGTCGAATTCAAGAAATGATAGAGTTAGGGTGATATTGCTATTCCAAATAAGCAGGCGTTTATTAAATTTTTTTAATAATTAATTTTTATTATTTAATTTATCCAACTCCATATTACTTTAAATAATAGATGTCGTATACCAGAGAAAAAATACTAAAGTTTCGCTTTCGCGGCTGACACCTAAACCACAGGGCCACTCTTACTGGAAATGTTCCCGCCAACCTGACGTCAGAATAGCAGGCATTATTTTCTTGAATATCTCTGAAGTTTGAAGAGCACATTGCTCGAATTTTGGCACATAGCTATCTCTAACTCCTGTCGACTTACCGGAGCTTCATTTGATAATGTACAGTCGTTATCATTACGGTTTAGGTGCCAAAAATATGTACACAACCTTAATGTCAAGACAATAAAGTCGTGTAAATATATTTTTGGCACCTAAACCGTAATTATATATTTGACGTCGACTGTACACCCGCCACCCTGACGATCACGGCCGCAGACCTAACAAAGGCGTGTCCCTCAAATAAAACAACAATTAAAAATAATAATTTAATAAATAACTAGGTATCATTTAAAAATATACAGAGTACTAACCTATTTCCATTCAACAACAAGGCTTTTCAAACTGTAGAACGCGCGCCACAAATATCGTAGAGATTTTCGAAGAATAGACTCAACTTATGTAAACTGGTATTAGGCCAGCCGTACAGTACACCTGTAAGTTCTGTAAACCAGTAAGTTATAGGGACGGGGCTATACTAAGGAATGGTATAGTGATATTCACCTCTCATTCCTTAGTATAGCTCCGTCCCTTGGGCAGAAGTTAGCAGTTGGGCGGGACTTAGGTATATATTACATACAAACTTAGACTAAAATAGGGCTCGTAATTTGAAACTTTTGAGTACCCTTTGAGTGATTTGTAAGATTATTTTTGACAACGGCTTGAAATGGCGGAACAGAGCGGCATCGGCAGTATTAGCTTCTTTCAATACAGACACTTACAATAGTTACAAAACAAAAACATTCGGAATTTATTGCAGTTCTGCTCACACTTATGTCGTGGGCGAGTGTGAAAATATGCATAAAATCACAGTTCGTCAGGAAAACTCGGAAATACCGGGTTGGCCGATAAAAACATCGTTACAGTCGGTTTCCATACTAAAGTATAAAAGCGACCAATATCTAGGGAAGACAGAAGACAGATCTTATCTTATCTTATCTTATTGGTGGGGCCCTTACGGATACATTTCGACCCATTGGGGTCTTTTGTGTAATTGCCCCCTATTTCGCCTACCACAGGGATTGTTCTATCAACTCAATATGTTTGAGGATGGACCCTAGCGGTAGCGCTTTGACCTCCTTCGGTTCGAGATAGCCGGTTCTGAAGTCTTTCATCCTTTGTCTGGCGAGGGCATGACATTCGCACATCAAGTGTTTCATTGTCTCCTCTTCTTCGCCACACATTCTACAGTCTATACTGTCATAAAGACCCATTTTGGCCAAAAGAGTTTTGACTCCAAAGTGCCCCGTAAACACCTCCGTTCAGAAGACAGATACAGTAGCCGTAATACCATGACTTTACAGGTATCGTTTAAGTTAGGTTTTACTCGATAGTCTCGATACGTAAAGCAGGCCACTGTGCTCGCTCGTTGCTCCAATAAATAAGTGCGATCGCGATAGAATGCTTTACGTATCGAGTAAAAACTAACGTATCCGATACTTGAAAACTCATGGTACGGCTACTGGTATCTAAACAATGGACCGAATCGAGATAATAGGTAGAGGCGGCCAAACTCACCCTTCCGTGGCTTACCATGGTCACACGTTTACCGTTTATCGTGCTGCTAGTCACTTTCGCATTACATTAGTACTTGTTAGAACCTGAGGGCAACAATAACAAACGATGAAACACGATACCATCTTAAGCCTACAAGCTAATAAAGTTACGTACTTTGGTTAACAGTTCACCTCCTTGGACAAGTTGATGTAGCCCGACTCTTACCTTCTCGATTGCAACCATATGAAGATAGCTACCAACTTTCAACCATAACTTTACAATCCTAACATCGAATATCACTACGCTAAGCTTAAGTAGAAGGCGTTGATTTGCTCCAATACGATCAGCGTGAGCACGGTGTGGGGTCCGATCTTAAAGTACGTGGGCAGGAACCCGCTCCAGAGTCCTAGGGGACCTTCCTTCTTTATGACGTTGAGGATGACGCCGAGCATGCTGACTCTCGCGCCTCCTTGCGCTGCGTTCTGGACTCTGTGAAATATAATAAAATAAATAATGTAAATAAATAAATATCATGGGAGATATTACACAAATCGACCTAGTCCCACGTTAAGCTCAATTAAGGCTTGTGATGTGGGTACTAAGCGACTACCTACAGGGTGGAACGGAAGGATGATCCTCCCGCTACCGATCGAGTCCAACCATTACGATGAACTTTCATTATGGGACCAACATCGTATTTTCCAATACACAGGTTATGCTAGGTTTACATACGGGCTTAGTACTTGTCATTAGTGTACGTGGCTAGAGACTTATATGCGCAGTGCCAAGTGGCAAGTAACCGTCTACACATTGGTGTTAGTAAATGATATTAGTGTACAAGATTTCGGCATGGATTAACTACCCGCCGACTAGTGTTAAGCTCTGAAAACAAAACACTTCCACAGTTTGCAGTACCTATTAACTAATCGGAATGCACTTGCCGTTATGTTTACACTACTCGACAAGTCACAAGTATTAGTAGATTTTTAGCTGGGGGTAGATGCTTGTCGCTTAGTAATCAGGACGGACTTCTCATCACTTGCACTTATATTAATACTAAGCACTTAATACAACATGTTTACACACATCCGACAAGTGTAAGTGACAAGTACTAAACATTAGCTACTAAGCCCGTGTAAACCTAGCATAAGAGATAGTACACCACAAGTGACGGTAAGTGAACTTACTTCGTCTTGACCTTGTCGAAGGGCAGCGACGCGCATGTGGACAGGAAGCCGGCGATCATGGACGCGCAGAAGTGGAGGGGGATACCGTCCCCCATGCGCGGTAGGAGCGCCTCCCGGGCCTGCAATTACGACACAAGTGTAATATGTGGTAATAGTACATTACTATAGAGGCCGGGACGAAAGGGGTTGCCAGCCGAATACATATCGTCGGCTGACAAGCAAAACTCCCTATAAAAACTGTCACTACTCTTAGCAAACTCTTATGTCAGTATTAAATCAGAACTGAGATAGGAGTTATATTTCAAGTAGGTATTTGTTACTTAGTGAGTTTTGCTTGTCAACTGACGATATAGACGATAGAGAGACGGATAGGTCTGAGGCGGGCAACTCCATATTTCCAGCCGAGGTATGTATAGTGCCTTTCTCAAACAAGCAATGAAATAACAAAAACATCAAAGATTTTTTTAATACATTTTACATAGTGTTGCATAGTGGCAGTTTGTCATGATGCCTGTGTCACAAATTTATGTGGAATGGAATTAAAAAAGAGAGATTTGAATTCAATTCCATTAACGACCTCTTGTCTCTTCTAGTCGCACCTGAATATTTCATTGCATGTTTGAGAATATAATTAAATGGTTAAACTCACTACGCGCGACATGTTTCAGAGAGCCTAGGTCTCCATTATCAAGCACTGAGCCCATGCTAACGCGTCGTGCGCTCTGTAAGTTATAGGTATATGTTTCGTTGACTAACTGAACTATCAAGTTTAAATTCAACGATTTAAAAGTGTTTTAAGTTTTGAGTGATGGCAAGGATGGGTTGGACAAAACAACACTTGATAAATTGACCAACGTTATAAATGTGTAACTCCGTTTGATCTTAGAAAAACCTTAAGAACACACGAAGGTAATAATGCTGTCCTGCTTTATCCTGTGTCACCAGTGATTGTAAGCCCGACATCTCTTTCTCGGATCCGAAGGGTATTCTAAATTCAAACGCAGTGACCAGTGACGAGCTATAGAGAGGGCTACGCTCGAAGTTTCTCTGCATGATCGAATCAGAAATGAAGAGATCCGTAGGCAAACTAAAGTTACTGACATAGCCCTCCGGATTAGCAAGCTAAAGTGGCAATGGGCAGGCCACATTGCACGCAGAGATGGTCGATGGGGTCGAAAAGTACTCTAGTGGAGACCACGGCTAGGCAAACGCAGCATAAGACGTCCACCCACAAGGTGGACAGACGACCTTATGAAGGTCGCCGGGACACACTGGATGCAGGTCACATCTAACCGGTACATGTGGAGGTCCAGAGGGGAGGCCTATGTTCAGCAGTGGACGTCTTATGGCTGAGATAATGATGATAACCAGCAGATTGGCGGTAGGTTGTGTACTGCGACCATATATAACATGGACGTTTAACGCCAGCTCAAAAATGCCCCCAAAACCAATTGTTCAATTGTGCCAAGATGGGCAGGACATAGCGCTTTTCGTGATACCGCGCATATTTCGGCGCAACATCTTTGACAAACGTTTCTTGAATATCACCAATCAAAACTTTGATGGACCAATCACAACTATTTTTAAATGGCGGTTTAAGATTTTATAGGTTGACATTCAAATTCATTGCCGTGATGCATTGAACAGGGGGTGACACTTGTCAACTAAAATTCAGGACCGTTTGTGAAAGGCAATTTAGTATGGCGTTCGGCTTCCATGTTTTATTTGTTCGTAGGTTGTGTACCTGCGCGTAGGTGCCGAGCTGCGCGGCGTTGAGCACGGCTGCGCGCGCGGCGGTGGCCGACGTGCCGCGCATCAGCGTCGCGGCTCCCTCCTCCTTGATCATCCTGTGCCAACCGTAACAAATTATATAGTCTGGCAAACTAGTGAGTAGAAACCAGGAATAGTATATCCATTCCTCTTTTTAGGGTCGGGTAGGGAATAAGTCAGTATGATGCTCGAAACAGATATAAATCCTGGCCAAACCATATATACAAATACAAGTTCAATATACCTACTACGTGAAACGGATGCCAAGGGATTACGTTTTCTGATCATTCTGAAACCATACAGTTATTAGCGATTTAAACCATACAGTTATTGTCTTCCGCAGTCGGACTAATGCAACTATGAGGTAAATGTCCATAGCTGATTAAAATACGTATATCTCTTAATTCATCTAAAAGGTTCTTTAAAAAAATTCTACCTACCTCTTTAGCATAGTTAACTTTACTTCAGCCGCAGTACCCACGGTATCTGTAGCTGTTTCCCTCACCTCTCAAGAGCCAATGCTCTTGACATTGGTATAATTCCTCCGCTGGTCCACTGGCAGGGAGCTATCGGCTGTCATCCCGACCAGCGCCTCAACAGCATCACTTCAGCTCCTATCGCCCCGGCATCTGTAAGTGTAATTCCTCCACTGGCAGGCGGCTATCGGCAGTCATGCTGACCATCACGTCTTCAGCAATATTAGCGTCATTTCAGCTACAATGGCATCGCCATTTGTAAACGTTCCCTCAACTTCCAAGAGTATTGAAGACGTTGGTCTAATTCCTCCGCTGGTGCACTGGCAGGCGGCTATCGGCAGTCATCCTGACCGTCACTTTCTCAGGAGTGTTAGCGTCATTTCAGCTCCAATGGCTCCGGCATCTGTATCTGTCCTCACCTCCCTAGAGCATTGAAGACGTTGGTATAGTTCCTTCGCTGGTCCACCGGCAGGCGGCCATCGGCAGTCATCCTGACCATCACCTCTTCAGTAATGTTAACGTCATTTCAGCTCCAATGGCCCCGGCACCTGTATCTGTCCTCACCTTCCTAGAGCATTGAAGACATTGGTATAGTTCCTTCGCTGGTTCGCAACGCAACCAGCGTCTCTCCAGCAATGTTAGCATCATTTCAGCTCCAATAGCCCCGGCATCTGTAGCTGTACTCACCTCCCAAGAGCGTTGGAGACGTTGGTATAGTTCCTTTGTTGGTCCACTGGCAGGCGACTGTCGGCAGTCATCCTGACCATCACCTCTTCAGTAATGTTAACGTCATTTCAGCTCCAATGGCCACGACATCTGTAAATATTCTCACCTCCCAAGAGCGTTGAAGACGTTGGTATAGTTCCTTCGCTGATCCACTGGCAGCCGGCCATCGGCAGTCATCCTGACCAGCGCCACCTCAGCAGGGTTCCCCACGAGCGCGCCCACGCTGCCCGCCACCACGCCGATTGCGAGCTTCACGCCGAAATTTGGCACGCCGTAGTTACTGTAGGATAAGATACAAAATATTATCAAAAGAAGGGAACAGTGATCAAAATTTTGAAGGTAACTTTTTTAAGGGTCTATCTTACACTGATGTATTTTTTCTTGTGTTTTTTTTAAATAAATTAGCCCATAAGAGGGAAGCTTATTCATGAATGTATTATTGAAATAATTGTGTGTTTAATTTACTCGTGCCAGTCGTGCCACGGACATATTCTGCAATGTGTAGATATCGGCATCGGATTTTTTTTAATTCGAGCGCTCTCTATTATTTTGGGGGCGCATGTAAACTTTTCGTGATAAGCAGGATTGCATCTGGAGCGAATAATCTGCCTCCACCGGTTTCCGTCCTGTGCATCTCTTACGACTGTGTACAGATTTTTCAATCCCCAGTTAATAGTATCTGTCAAAATATTAGCTCTATCCTTTTTTGACTGATGACCTTAAGACAAGGATGGTAACAATTTTAATTAACGGATACTTGTAACTGAGGATTGAAAAATCAGCCCGTAGAATTTTGAGGATGACGATTATTTCACGTGATCTGACCATCTTGCCGTGTGGTGACGGCAGTAAGAATACATTTGTCACCACCTCAACTCCTCCTGCGGGTGTCGTAAGAGTCGACTAAGAGATTGAAGTGTCACTGACCATTCTACGAGATTGATGATGGGCAGCAGCGTCATCATAGTGGACATATTACTGCGATCGCCAATCCGCTTGCCCAGCGGCATTTACCTATGCGTCTATACGCATAGTTAATAGGAGAGGCCTACGTCCAGCAGTGGACTAATATAGACTGATGATGTTGTTAAACCATGTTACTAGACTAGTTGCTAAACAAATCCACGGAATGAGGACTCACGCAGTGTAGACATCTGTGATGTAGGTGAAGCAGCCGAGCCTGCCGGTGGTGTAGGTGGCCTGTCGGAACAGTGCCGCTGACAAGCCGACGTACAGCCCTCCGGCTCCCTGGTTGGTCACCACCTGGAACAACCACTAACTATTATAAGCAGTGATCCGGGATTTTGGATGCCACAGCGTGGGGTGGCAAGTAGTAAAAATAATAAAAATTTCGGCACGGCTGGTCGACAGCAGGGGATGGGATCCCATTACGTCTTAAGGTGCATTTAGACCAAACGAGCATTCGCTCATTCTATCCCCCACTTTACAAAATTCGTTCATTACACAAAACGAACAATTTCGTTCTCAACTTGGCTGGCTTCCGATCCGCCGTCGCAGAGATGTACGTGTCCTGTCCTTGCTTTTTAACGTACTTTTCAATCCTTCTTCGCCTCCTTACCTTTCCGAAAGATTTCTTTATTTAGCCGATGTCAGTAATCACCGTTTACGTTCAAGTGCTAACCTCACTCTTGCTTTACCATGTAATAAGTCGCGAACTTACTCTAGATCTTTTTTGGTGCGTGCTGTGAAATTATGGAATGGGTTACCGCTGTCCCTCAGACAGGCTCAGTCTGTAACGTCACTCAAGAACGGTCTGAAGAAGTTGTGGCTCTCCGACAGTTTGTGAAATGGTTGAGTATTTTATTTTATTTATAGATATGTAGTATATGTATTTTACATTATAACTATATGTGTAGTTTATGTACGAATTAAGCATAGTAGGTAATATAGTATATTTATAGTAGTCATTCAAATCACGCACTGTACACGTTTGTTTGTCTATCTCTTGTTTCATATAGTTCACTCTTTTGCTCAAAGGTTAACTGGAAGAGATCCCTTACAGGGATAAGTTCGCCCTTGTACCTTTTTGAATTGTTGTGTATTTTTTTACCTGTTTTATTTGTGTGCAATAAAGAATTTACATACTTACATACATACATAAAACGTGATTCGTCGAAATTCGTTGATTTCGGTATTAGTCCCTCTAAGAAATATTTATTTTAATTCGTGGAGGATAATCCATTGCCATCATATGTACCTAGGTTTTTTCTCTACACTCTGATGATGTCGATTGCACTAAAGGGACATAAGTTTGCAAGTTTTCGTGAAAAGACAATGGCAAAGAAATGTTTTAATATAGTTATTATAAATCTCAATTAAAATACGATTCCACTAAAGTCAGGTGGAGAGTTATCAATCCCAAATAGCATTATGCACGAACATTGAAACAGTGCAATACAAACGCCGACACACTAACCGACTTATGGATACCTGGCCTGCTACCGCGAGCATCGAAGTTCGCAAATTGCGGGGATTCTCTGTCACTCCAACGAAGGCGTCAATAGAGTGACAGAGAAAAATTCCCGAAATTTGCAAACTTCGATGTTCGCGATAGGCCAGTATTACAATGCACCTATATTGCACGAATGGTAAATAAACTGTGTTACAGATGTAATGCAAAATCCTTTCTCTTCGGCTTTTCACGGAAACATCTGAATTCATGTTGCTGTCACAAAGAACTTCAGTATATTGCACTGAAGCTAATTGAGACAAGAATATTCATTCGGGCGTTTCCGTGAAAAGCCGAAGAGAAAGGGTTTTGCACCACATCTGTAGTACCTAATTAATGGTACCTAGGTATGAAAATGTTCTATCCCTGGGCATTCTTCGCCTTGCGTTTTAAATTTGCCGTCTTTTCTATTGACAGGCTCTTTGGTCTGAGTATACTGTCCATTTTTACGTTACCTCTCTCGTCATGGATATCATGGTGACATTCTTGCCAGCGGTGCCGAGAAGTTGCATGCGGGTCTTCACTAAATCCATGGGCTGTACGACACTTGTAGCACACATACTGGAAAAATCATCAAAAATTATTAAATAAATCCCTGTTGCCATGTTTTACCTACAAATTCAAATACTTTAATGCACGTCATTTTTGGGGCGCTAAACTGGTGTTCCTTTTGATATGCGTGAACAGGATATTATTAAAAATTGCTTAATAAAATTATATAATGCACGTTTGGAGATTTATAAGGTCTCCTAGCGTAAATGTTTGTAATTTATTGAACCGAACAAAATAATAATTGAAGCCTAAATTACTCCCACTGCGTTTTATCATTAATGTAGTCTTGTGTAATATAATAAGGTGATAAGCTTTTGATACAAGTTCAATAGGAAGTGAATGCTTAATTGCTTACCCACTGAGGCCTCCGAACACGAACCGTAGGCCTCCTGGGATGGTCTTTTGCTCCCCTATTGTTTCGGCCGGCATGGTGAAGGGGTTTTATAACAGATAACTCCTTAAAAGACGCAGCTCATTCCTTCTCACTTAAGGGAAAAGTTGAGCTGCCAAGCATCTGGAATAGAGAATAATTATTTATTCAATAACTAAGTGAGATCACTATCGACACTATTCGTTTGTCACACAAAATGTGATTCAACGAAATTCGTTGATTTCGTAGAGTGGGGGATAGAATGAGCGAATGCTCGTTTGATCTAAATGCACCTTTTAGCTAAGCGTCCACAGACCCGAATCGTACGCATCGGACGCATCGCATTTAGTATTCTTTTGTATAGAAAGTCATAGAAGTGCGTCCAATGTTCCGGACCGTGTATCGTAATATCAGTGGAAGAAATGCGATGCGATGCGTCCGATGCGTACGATACGAACATGTGGACGCCTGGCTTTAGGCTTGATTTCACCAAACTTTTATTGGAATAATAACGCTTATTCTCAGATAGAGACATATTACCTCTCAAAGCCATTTGCTGTGGAGGTAATCACGCCAAAAAGTCATAATAATAGCTTACAGTAGTACATTAATTTGTAAAAAAGGCTCATGATTTTTATATTATACTTTACCTCAGTAAATTTTATTGATGTATTGTGTAGGTACTCCTAAACGGGAATTTTATTGAAAATTAGTATTCTAAGAATCGTCAAAAGTCATTAAGTAGGTATCTGTTTTTATTTGAACTAAATGTTGAATGAATTTTATTTCTTACGCGAATTACGTATCTAGTAGTAAATAGTAAGCACTTGATTTTAGGTATGAAATATAAATTTCGACATAATAATAAAAATGTTATAACAAAGGCGAACTTATCGCTATAAGGGATCTCTTCCAGCTAACCTTAGAGTAATTGAGTTGGAGAGTAAAATGATAGTGTATCTATTGTATGTAGGTATAGACGGTATAGTTCGTGAAATATAAATTGGTAACTTTCTACCTACATTATACAGGGTGTTTTTTTTTCGACCGTTCAAATTCTACGTAGTGAATGTGTAGGTCATACTGACCAACTTTTACTATGGGGACAAAGTCGAAATCGCGAAAAAAAAACAGCTGTTTCATACATTTCGGCCGGCGTAATGCCGCCAATTTGTATGAAACAGCAGATTTTTTTTTCGCGATAAAAATAAACATTCAATTTATATTTCTCGAACTATAACACAATTTTTATTACTTTAAATGTGTAACTGTAACTGTGCACTACATATCTACTCGTAGGTACTACTTAGTGTCTCTATTTACATATGTTAGAACGTGTCCATACCTAATAGAGTGCGCAAAGACAATACTTTATAGTAGATTATCCTTGATATTTTATTTACCTTTTATGACCGATTACTAACAAGGTTTACGATAGCTGTATATTTTGTTAATTACTACATTGTCTGGAAAAAGGTACGTCATAGTAACTAATCGAAGTGATTAAGTACCGATACAGTAATAGTTTTGATATAAAAAAATAAATAAGTATCTTGGGACATCTTACACAATTCGACCTAGGCCCACGGTAACCTCAATTAAGGCTTGTGATGTGGGATACCAGCGATGATATGTATAATAGATACCTGAATACATGGACGGATGGCCGTCTTTCATGGCATTATTTGTGATAAATAAATACACAAATAATGCCTTCGGCAGGATTCGAACCCGGAATCTCCAGCTTTGTAGGTAGGGTCACTACCAACTAGGCTACGGAGGCTGATACGAACTTATTACTCTATTAATTAACTAACATAATTTTATTACAGATAAAATTACTAATTAGCGAGTCGCTAAGAAATACCTACCGCTGTCCACGATAACTCTCCTTATTAATCTCCAGACTATTTTTCATACTTTAATCAGATTCTACACGTGTAGGTAATTATTTTGGTCTAAAGTACAAAATGTAAGTCTGATACACCGATTTAGTCACTTTAAAATGGCGTGAAATCCAAACGTTAGGTATGTGCGTGGTTAACTTTTGCCGCGAATGCTCTATCCCGTTTATTAAATGACAAAATGTTTTTCCGGGAATGTATATTGACAGATAAACGGATTTCGTGACTTAAATGGCATGAAATTCAAATGATGTATAAATAAATAAATAAATATCTTGGGACATCTTACACAAATCAACCCGTCCCACGGTAAGCTCAATTAAGGCTTGTGATGTGGGTACTAGGCGACGATATATACAATAGATAGATACATATAGATACTTAAATACATAGATATCCATGACCAAGGAACAAATATTTGTGATAAATAAATACACAAATAATGCCCTCGCCTTCGAACCCGGAACCTCCAGCTTCGTAGGCAGGGTCACTACCAACTAGCCTATGCTATGCGTGTTTAACTTTTATCGTGAATGCCAAAAAACATTTTTTCGATGACAAAATCTTTTTCCGGGAATTAGAGTGTTGTGTTGTGATTTTTATGTTTTGTTTGCTCATTTACGTTTGTTTTTTCAGGGATTGTGATTTAAGCTAAATAGTGAATGAATATGAATATAGTAATTTTATTATGTTGGTATCCAGTCTCATTATTTTTATTTATTTATAATATAATAAAAGGAATTTCGTTTGTTATGAATCATTTTATGTATCTACATTTCCGATGATAAATATTTAACCGTTGTCATCCATCAACATTATATTTTACGTGATTTTTTAATTCCGGTAATTTCAAGTACTTGCAGCAAAAAGTACAATATTTAATAGAATATTAAAAAACAATTAAAACATTGAAAGAAAACAAATAAAAAAACCATAGCTCGTTCCGGAAATGGTAAAACATACTAGCTCAAGTTAAATGGGAAGGAAAACTCTCTAAAAAAATTGCTTCGAGAAAACAAAACGTCCCTTGATTTGATTATTTTTTTTTAATCCTAAAAACAATCAATACGAACAGGTGTTTTGATTGTTTTTACCTCAACATTTTAATCACCTAACACAATTGCGTAAGGTATAAATTACACTCACCTGTTTGGAGGTGCGTCCGCGGCAATGTCACTCGACAGACAAGCCCACTGATACGAACTCACTTGACTTGCAGATACCAATTATGTTGCGATCGGATTGATAGCTCGGACTTTGGTCTCGTCATTATAGTTATACTTTAGCAATTGACTGTCGATGTCGATCTTAATTACAGTTATATTTATATTTATGAAGAGACACAGTTTTGATGATTTATGCACCCTAGTGCTGTTACAAAAGGAATATTACGTTTATACACCTTTTTTGATGATTTATGCACCCTAGTGCTGTTACAAAAGGAATATTACGTTTATACACCTTTTTTTTATTTCCTTTAAATTAAAGGGTAGCTTATTTAGGTCAAAAATAATAAATTTCTCTAAGAGACTAGTGTCTTAACTCTTACTGTTATTGAGTTATTAAAAAAATAAGTTTAATGACTGAATTAGTGTATTGCAACCTTTATTACATCCTAATGTTACTTATTTTGACGTGTGCCGTCAGTCACCTGACATCTTATTCTTAAGGTTCTCTAACACTTACACAGAATAGAAAAAAAAATTACGAAATTAACAAAGCCGATTTACCAGGCAACTGCTATTAATGGCCCAAGTAACCTGTCCAATTTAACGGAAATCTATAAAAACATCCTGTATACCAGCGATGTGTTAAATGTATTGTTGAGTACAGAGACTATTGAGATATTTAGTACCCGGATATTATAATTATAACTGTAGATATTGGACATCGGACTTTGGAAAAAAACATCGGTCGGTATCTACAACGATACCAAACAGGATCTTTGTAGACATTCAAAGACCAGCTTACTTACTACCCACCACTGACACCAGCAGCTCTCTCTCTCTCGACCCAGCGGGACCCTGCCCGGGTGCCCCCGCTGGGTCATCACTTTCTCGCTTCCACCACCACCACCACCACCAGACTCTCAACGACGAGCCAGCACTGCCGCTAGCGACGCGCCGACAGCCGCGCATCGAGCACCAGCCTCTCTCTCCCTCTCCATCTGTCTTCCTTTTCAGATCTCTCTCAGATCGGACTTTGCCTTGCCTTACCGCATTATCATCACCAAAATCATTTTCTCTCTCGCCATGCCCATGGCAAATTTTCCTTCAACAGCCTCTCAACACCGTCCCAAATGACGGTGCAACGACCGTCCCACCATCGTGGGATGCGACCCGGTTACATATGTAGTAGCGGAAACGCGGAAAACCGTTTGTATACAAAAAAAAACTACCCACCAACAAGACTTAGATGACACCCCCTACTGTGGGACTCCCCTCTACTGCAGAGATGAAAATAAGCTCCACGCTGCCTCTTGTCATATTTAGTTTTATTTATTTTTCAAGTCTATTAGTAGTAAGCTAACGTATGGATTACTCGTAGTAGGGCTAACCGCCTGAATTACCGTTGTCCTATTGTGTTACCAGCGTTTTTGATAATAATAAATTCTACCATAATTAATTTCATTTACAACTAGGATTGTGTACTTTGTGAATTTAGTGTGAAATTATTCACATAAAAAATACCTAACCTTATAAGGAAATAGATAAATGATACGTGTGTCAAATCTAGCATCATCATGAAGTTGCCAGTCTGCAAGCGATAAAGACATGCCGGATCCTTTTATTCAGTTTTCAGTGAAACCGTAGAATGGATAGACACTAAACAGAATTTTAAATTCAACACACATCACATCATCATCATCGGCCTTTGTTAGTCCACTGCTGGACGTAGGCCTCTCCTATTAACTATGCGTATAGACGCATTAGGAGGTAAATGCCCATAAGGGCTAGCGGATTGGCGATCGCAGTAATGTGTCCACTATGATGACGCTGCTGCCCATCATCAATCTTTTATCAAAGAATGGTCAGTGACGCTTCAATCCCTTAATCGACTCTTACGATACCCGCAGGAGGAGTTGGGGTGGTGACAAATGTATTCTTACTGCCGTCACCACACGGCCAGCACACACTTTTCACAAAAAGCCCTGCCAGTGTAGCCCCGGGAGCAAAGGTGCCCATCACACTGGCAGCATTGCATCGTTGAACTGTGATAGCCAGTCTCTGCACCAGGAACGACCCAGAGCGACCCAGAGCGGTCCAGAGGGGTCCAAACCCCTGCCAGCGTCCTACCTTTCCAAAGAAGGATAGAGCTACCATCACAACAACAACCTATAGTCTCAACAAAATAGAGTTTAAATATTTAGCAAATGGGTTACTCACGTAATTTAAATAAATAATTGCTCGACATATTTCGATCCATTTAGGGGTAAGGCCGCGGATTTTGACAAATTCGGAGCTTAAAATTTGTCTTAGTCTTAGGTACTATTATATTCAAATTGCAATTATTTACCAAGATAATCAACCTTTTTTCAAATATACGTTACACTTGTGTTACGAATACCTTACATTTTTACAAAACGTAACGTATTTTTTATGTTACGTAACGAAAATATGTGGTAAAGGGAAGTGGACACAGAAATTTACTAATTTAAATGAGTTTTATTAGATTTTGAATGACAGCATACTGTAACAAGTGTTTGCGGAACAAATCAAATTATTTAGTTATTTAAGTATTTTGATTTGCGTTTTTAGAAGTAATCAGCTTTTTCCAGTGGGTAATTTTACCCCCCTATGGCTAATGAAATACAGTATAATTATTAATGCGTTTATTAGTGTTAATTAATAAGCCGTGTGGTGACGGCAATAAGAAAGCTAAATAAATAAATAAATAAATAAAGAATACAATTTGTCACCACCCCGACTCCTCCTGCGGGTGTCGTAAGAATCGACTAAGGGATTGAAGTGTCACTGACCATTATTTGATCAAAGATTGATGATGGGCAGCAGCGTCATCACAGTGGACACATTACTGCGATCGCCAATCCGCTTGCCCAGCGTGGCGATTATGGGCATTTACCTCCTAATGCGTCTATACGCGTAGTTAATAGGAGAGGCCTACGTCCAGCAGTGGACTATCATAGGCTGATGATGATGATGATGATGAATAACAGTTCATTTTCCATTTAAGCATTTATGGTGATTTTTTTTTAGTTTATTTAGTTCCAAAGATTATGGCATTAAAACATTTGTAAATACTGTTAATTTAAGTAATTACTAAGTATGCGAAACTACATTATATGGGTTGATTATTATATTTGATTAAAACAAGTATTTAGCGACAAAAATATGTTTTTTTACGACCTTTATTTAATCAGAGTTCATACCAGTATGAGCTGAGCTTTATAGTAACTTTCGTTGCGTTTTATGGTAACGTAACGTATTTTTTTTATGTTATGTCTGTCTGTGTCACATTCGTCAAAATCCGCGGCCTTCCCTTAGACTATTTAGAGGATTCGCATCATTTGAGTCTCACGTTAGTTATAATTAAAAAAAAAAACAGAATTTAGTAACCGGATTAGAGAATTTGGTAGGTAACTACACGGTTGGCGACCACTATGGTGACATTTGGTGGGGAACCTTGTCGTCAAACGTCTATAACGAGCCTAATCTTCAATCAACTCTCTACCGATGTAGGTACCCGTGCCTATCTCGTTTGTAAAGCAAATGGACAGGTCTTACTGGTCTAATAGGTACCCCTTTCTCTGTTTTCGATACGTAAGGGCCTTTCCATATCTGTAGGTCATCATTATTACATACACGCACAAAAATTTGGTGAATCAAAATATTTCCACAATAAAACTTACCTACTCGACAAAAAACCTTATCAATTTATACTTGATCTCTTTTTTACTTATAGTTTATTAAAATTTTATAAATTATTACAATATAAAATAACTAGATAGATAGGTGCTATATTTTAGGAATATTATCGAAAGAGAGAACAGACATTATAGGAAATCTATGAATTTTTAGTAATTTGTTGTTTTATGTTTAGGTACTTAGATTTACTTTGCCTAATTTGATTCACCGTAACGAAAGCTAGCATCTACTTTCTTAAAAAAATGCGAACTTAACAAATCAAATTCAAAAAATCTTGTGCTTGTTTTCGCAAGAAAATCTATTAAGCCAGGTAAGCCTGACACCAAAAAATGTGACCGCCGGATTTTTTACGATAAAGTGGTAATTTTTGTCAATAAAACACTACAATTATCCAAAAAAAAAATGATCGGTGTTCGTCCGTTTAACTCCCGTCGAATCGTTTAACTCACTTACGCCGACTAGGTGTTAACCTAGTGAGTTAAACGATTAAACCTATTGACGACTGAGTGTAGCCGTCTCTTTCTCTCCCGGGTATTTTAATCAAACCACTTCATCAATCCATTAAAATAAACACTGACCTACAAGTCACTGTTTACAATGCTTGAACTTTGTAACTTAAACTCCACTCTCTCGAAAACAAACTTTATTACAATCCATTACGGCGTATATTCTGTTCGGCAGAATCGCCAATCATGTGTTCAGCACGCGTGATTTTCGAAATTGGACCTTAAGTGTACGGGATAAGAGTGTTTGGTTTTGTTGGATTGTTAAGTTCATCATACTTCATCAAACTTAGTTTTGAATGATAACGTCATGCTCGCAATTTATAGTGTGGTACAAAGTTCTTGTAGTGCCAAATTTAGTGAAAATAATATGTGATATTATCTGGGCAAAGGGACCCCATTGTCGATGGCGCTTACGTCTCGTGGTATTGTATTTGTATACGAACTTACGAACAACGCTATAAGCGCCATCGATTATTTGTGGTCGCTTTGGCCATATAACATCACATATTTTATTTAAAATCATTGAGTTGTAAAGTAAAGCGGTAGCACCTATCCATCAACATAGTAGAGACATCGTAGCCGTATCCGTATAGGCCTACTATCGCGAAAATGGAAATTCGTATATTTCGAGGATTTTTCTGTTACTCAAACGAAGGCATCATTAGAGTGAGAGACAAATCCTCGAAATTTACGAATTTCGATTTTCGCGGTAGGGCCGCTGGTATATATCTGTACCATGTGTTTTCGCCACGGTATTAACGCGGACTACCTTTCTATCCAGCCCGCTCACACTGCCCCCAATACGCCAGTACGAGCGGGATGCATAGAAAGTAAGTGTGCGTTAATAATGCGGCGACAGCTCACGGCAAGCACACAGACCGCCTATCGCGAACTTCGAATATAGTACAGTCAAAGACAAAATAAGGTGTACACAAAAATGTTCAAAATATGTCCCTGTGCACTCTATTTCTGTGTAATAAGAACGTCGTAACATATTTATGAGCCGTTTCTTTCGATACTTATTTTTGCACTTGACTGTACATTTCGAGTATCTCTGACTCTCTGTCACTACAGCGAAGTCGCCATTTGAGTGAGAGAGCCAGATGGTTTAAATTTCCACCTTTAATTAGTTGCCTTGCTATCATCATCAGCCTATGTCAATCTACTGCTGGACAACGGCCTCTCCTTTTTCATGGAATGCTCCTAAAGGTGCGGTTAAACTAAAAGAGCATTCGCTGTTCTAACCTCCCACTCTACGAAATTCGATCGGTACACAAAACGTGATTGGTTGATTTCGTAGAACGGGCGCTAGAACAGCGAATGCTCTTTTGGTTTAAACGCACCTTTAGCCTATGCGTATGGCCGTATAAAAGTGCATTCAGACCAAACGAGCATTCGCTATTCTATCCCCCACTCTACGAAATCAACGAATAACGTTTTGTGTAACGATCGAATTTCGTAAAGTAGGGTTAGAATAGCGAATGCTCGTTTGGTCTGAATGCACCTTTAGGAGGCAAATGCCCATAATCGCCACGCTTGGCAAGCGGGTTGGCGATCGCAGTATTGTCCTCTATGATGATGCTGCTGCAATATTCGATAAATAAATGGTCAGTGACACTTCAATCCCTTAGCCGATTCTTACGACACCCACGGAAAGAGTTGGGGCGGTGACAAATGATTCTTGCTTTCGTCACCACACGGCAAATACGGCCTTACTATACTTTCTATGAATATAAAAAAGCTAAACGACCTTTCTGTGTGGCACTGAACTTGTAATATAAGTAACTCGCCACTTCTCGTATAATAACCTTCATCGCTTAAATAGTAAAGTAAGATTAATCGCCCAGCGTGTAATAGGTATGTGGCATTGAGAAGTTCCGTTCTCGTATCGAATAGGCGGTCCATTTTATCAATGAATAGCACCACATTAATAAAAAAAGGTTGATGAGGTATAGTAGACAAGTCAAAATCTTAAAACTATGAGCCAATTATCGCCCCATCCAACATTTTTGTGGACTCCGTATCCTGGTTGCTAGTGACCCTGCCTACGAAGCTATAGCTAGCGATAGCTAAGTTAGTTCCTACCCGGCGACGTTATTTACTTATATTTGTGTGTTTATTACAACCACTACTTTTGTATGGATGCTATTAAAAAGAACGTCCCCTTGCCTTTCTTCTCTGACGCTGTGGTTGATATTTATGTAAATTCCTCCATATTTATGAACTTTTTGTTAAAATTTTGCATTTTTGTAGTGTTTCCTGTTATTTTATCATTTTGGATCATTTAGTTCCCCAGTCTTAAGGTGGATTCGACCCTATCCCTGCCGCTTATCTGCTAAAAGATGGCGCTACAATTGCACAAACACCATATTTTCGTCATTTTCTGCTAAACCGAAGATCAGAGTTAACATGTTTTGAGATACGCGCAAGGAGCAAAAAATCTAATGTACAAATTGATAGCAACCTGCACAAAATACTGTTCTTCTAAATCGCAATAATGCAAAAACTAGAAAATTATGTAATTTTACCCTGTAACGCACACTACTACACCTCCCGTCAGTACCCAATGTCAGTTGTACAATCATTACTCATCAATAAACTAGATGGCGCCAGTTAAACGAACAGCTTTTCTAAATGGTCTAAGTTCTAACTAGAGGGCGCCAATTAGGAAATGACTTTATATTGTATTGTATATTTGTGAAGCAAAACCAACTGTTGGTTTGGTATTAAAATCCCTACTTTTAACTGTACAGATATAACAACAGCTGTAGTAAAGAAGTTATTCCCGTACTCTTCGGGTAATACCTATCCGTCGCCGTTATGTACAACTCTTTAGAGTATTATATTTTTTGGTACAGCTACTTACTGGTAAATAAAAAAGTTATCAAAGAAAGTTACTTATGTCCCAAAACACTAGTATTTACCGCAGCGGGTCTCTATTCGCTAGGAACAATGTGGCAATATAATTACGAGTATAGATTGACCTAAGAAATTCATAGTATTATACTTGATCAACGGCACTAGCACATATCGTGCATGACAGGAACCTTGTCGCGGCTACCCGTCCCTTTTTGATTACATTGATTCAAAAGAGATGAGAAGTTGCGAGCAGGTCACAAATTGCTGCCAATATTGTTGTACAAGATGTGCTAGGGCCTCAAGTATAATAAGTAATAAAATGTGTAGGTATTTTGGGTAGTTCTATGGAGTTAGAAGATTGAAGAAATATATTCATTAGACACGTAGTAGTAGACCAAATTGAATGATCTGATGGACATTTGCCGACTTGCTTTATTACCAACTACGATACTGATGATGTACTAGTGGTTTATCGGACATTTAGATTTTAGACCTTGTTGGAGTAACATTTATATTACTAAATGTTAGCCTACATACCTACTATGTTAGTCTCCAACTAACATTTTACATTACATAATATGTAAGGATAGTGTTATCCTGTCTAAGTTTACCTACATTTTCGCCTACCATCCCATAAGATGCTAATTAGATTGTCCGATATCAATTAAAAGTAGGTTAGGTACGAGTACTTACTTAAATACAAACGCAACGAAGATTTTCCAGACACAGGCGAACAGCTGGACGCTCAATTTTCGGATGCTTTATACCATATAAACAAGGTGCTGTATTTCCGTTGTCAGAGAGGTTTCAGGAGTATTAGGATGCAGTGTAGTTAGACCCCCTAGAGTTTAGTTCATGTTTCAGAAGTACCTACTACCTAGGCATGTTACAGTAGCTAATACCTACTATTTTACGCGGTTTCAACATTTTTCATCACATTTGCTTTCTAAGCGCGCCATTGCTTGTGCATATTGCAGTGGGAGTAATAGAAAAGTGAAATTCCTTAGGGAATACCAATATTTCGTCTCATAACATATTCTTTGTCTGCAAGTGTTATAAAAAACATTGTATGCATCACAATCGGTAAGAGGCATACCTACTAACTCGAGTCATCAAAAGCCCTCCGCCTACGGCGTCGGGCTTCTAACACTCTCGTTAGTGATACTGTACTTACCTCCCTAGATGCACAATGTACTATTACCGACCGCTCTGAAACATTTAAAAACCTTCTAGAGGGACTCTGTATTCCAACCTCACGGGAATGTAGGTATTTGTTTCTTGGCCACCTATTTAGTATAGCCGACGGCAATGGTCAAATGGTTGATAGTGGCTGTTTTCCTAGCTGTAGATGTTTGTCTGATAGCATTGCAACAGAATGTATTATTATAAATTGTTGAAGGTAGTTAGGTAGGTACTTCTTGAACCTAGTATCTACAAAACGTACTAGAGAGGGAAAGGATACTTTCAGGCACTGTGTGCTTACCATAAGCTGCCGCTGCGTTTTTAACGCGGACTTACTTTCCATCCCGCCCGTAATCGCGTCTTGGGGCGAGCCACCCGTATAGAAAGCACCTATGTAAGTCCGCGTTAATAACGCAGGGGCAGCTCATGGTACGGCTACTGGTTCCACAGGAGGCGAGTAAAGGTACAAGTTGGCAGCCGACCGCACGCAGCACCAGCAGACGACATGTCGTCGCTTCATGTCGTCGCGACACGTCGTTGCGTCCTGTCGCTGCAGTCATGATTTCGATCCCGACTGCAGACGACAACTGCAGATGGCATCCAGTTGATTCCGAGCGGTCCGTGAAACAAGATGTCTGACGTGTTCGAGAATAGTGATCGTAATTTTTTACGTCTTTTATTAGAAGAGGAAGAAGATGATGATGACTTGCTTTTATTATACAGAAAAAGACGACAAGCCACATGTCCTATGATTAAATGCAGAGCGTCAGCGACACTACTGATCTGCGGTCGGGCGACACTGCCGTCTGCCGCTCGGCGACGCGTCGCTAGCTTCATGTCGCCAGCTACGGAGGGAATTTCATAGAAATACATAGAAACCAGTAGTGTCGTTGCGACACGTCGTCTGCAGTTGTCGCCTGCGGTCGGCTGCCAACTTGTACCTTTAGGGATGATTTGTCGACTTTTTTCTCGCTCACTAAACAAAGAGTAGATATAGATCCTATGTCAGTAAAATTAACAAATATACCTATACATATATATGTAGATGATCGTTGGCTGTTCACACTGCCGCTTCCTCAGTGAGGGTTTTTAATATTTTTTTCTGACACTGGGGCGGTGATATGGCGTAAGGACTAGGGCTCCCGGTATCCGTGTTACCCGCAGACACGTGTACACGAATCCTTAGCACCGGCGGTACTAAGAACCCGAACGACACGAAACGCCAAGAAACGTTTCCAAGCGCGGGTCCGCGGATCTACTTAGAAACTTTTCCAAGCTTGAGTCTTGCGGATCCATTACAATTGAATATTCGAAAAACCTATGTTTTTATTAGTAAAAAGTCTGAAACAAAAAAATACCTACCGAAAAATTCGCAGTTTTTTACGAATTACGCAGCTAGAAATTTTCTTTGTTGCAGGTTATATGCGGTTCAATACTTTGTTCAAATATAAAATCGTACCTATATTTTAGATTGCCACTGCCACTACACATTGAGGGCGGATCAGACACAGGTACTCGGGTATCCGTGTCTTAATTACACGGTTCCTAATTAAACGTTTCCAACGGGTAAGAAACCCGTTTCCCGGTAGCAAAGAAACGGGTACACGGAAACGGGTACACGAAACCCGGACACGACCGAGAGCCCTAGACTAAGGACCAACAAACTGTCAAAATAAATACGCGAATTGAATTTTCTATATATTTTGTGGTTTATTTATTCTTAAAACCATTACATAAGGAATAATGTTTTCTAAAATAAATAAACGTTTCCGAGTCAATTCCCATGAAATGCCTTTAGTACTTACCGTTTGGTATTCGGATTTGATAGCTGGCTGCCAAATGGGAAATATAGTTTCCCGTCTGGTAGGATGAAATGGGACTAACTTTCCCATCTCGTATCTGGATTTGGTACAAACCTGGTTACAAACCGGTAATGATAAGTCCCGATTTAAAGCCAGTTACCTATTGGGATTTTAATCCCATTTCGAAGCTGGTTTGGTAGCCAATCTACTAAAGGATGAAATGAACAAAGTTCTAGTAATTTTGTTTAGTGTCAGTCATTTTGAGTTCCTGTTTTAGGGCCCAATCTTCAGTTCGGCGACCGTTTTCTAGTCGTCATACATTTATGAAATTAATAAACTCCAAATGTAACGATCCAAATGTAATTATAACGATAATGGCGAGACATTTCGAAATTATACTTCAAATAGTCTGGTCCCGCCATTATAACGTTATAATGGCGGAACCAGGTCCTGAATTCTGTCCATATTCTGTCGATTCATATTGCATCATTTAGTACTTACTGAATTTGTACTATTTGGTACCTGTTGTAAAAAAAATTGTACTTCTTTCATTCCAAAATTATATTTGAAATAGTCTGGTTCCGCCAGATCATTTGAAGCAGACTATTTGAAATATAATTTTAAAATGGAAGAGGTACTAATTTTTTTACAAGAGGTATCAATACCAAATAGTACTAATTCAGTACTAAATAATGCAATATGAATCGACAGAATATGGACAGAATTCAGGACCTGGTCCCACCATTATAACGTTATAATGGCGGGACCAGACTGTTTGAAGTATAATTTTGAAATGGAAGAGGTATTATTTTTTTACAACAGGTACCAAAAAGTACAAATTCAGTACTAAATAAATATTGCAATATGAATCGATCGAATTCAGGATTTGGTTCCGCCATTATAACGTTATAATGGCGGGACCAGACTGATTGAATATAACTTTGAAATAGAAGAGGTACAATTTTTTTTACAACAGGTACTAAATAGTACAAATTCAGTACTAAATAATGCAATATGAATCGATCGAATTCAGGATCCGGTCCCGCCATTATAACGGTTACCTCCAAATACAATTAGAATTTCGATATTTCATGTTCAGTGCCTATGAATCTGACAGCTGTTTGGACCACACGCTTATATAGCGTTGCCTGCAAAAGATCGAAAACCCTAACTTACTGGCCAACGATACAGTAAATATAATAAACAGTAGCCGTACCATGACTTTACAAGTATCGGTAACATTAGGTTTTATTAAATACGTTGAGCAGGCCATCGCGCTCGCTCCTATTTGTAAGCGCGAGCACGATAGAATGCACGTATCGAGTAAAACCTTACGTAATTACGTATCCTTTACTTTCCAGCTCATGGCACGGCTACAGTACCTACCTACTCTTCTGTACTCTTCTGCTGAGAACTAATATTCGCTAAATTTAAATATTGGTGGCCTAAATATATGCATAGCTAAAACATAGGTTTCAATCTGTTGAGTATCGAAAGTTCATCGCCTCGTCTGTTCTTGTATCAACGTCTGTGCTATGTACAAATTGTTTTATATCCATGTAGGAATACTTCAGTAAATAGATGACGAATAGTACCTAATACCAAAGTTTGGGGCTACTATTAACGATGTAATCGAGATAATGGGTTGCCGAATGGTTGACACATACATATTATAGTTTATATATACATAATATATTCTTGCTCTATATTCTATACTCTGTTTGGTTAGATATTTAAAAAAAGGTAAACAATCTTGCAGTATCTTTTTATTGAAACTACAAGTAGAAAATAAGTTTTACCAAATATACGTAATATAACAAAGGAATACAGTGATTTACATTGTTTTGATTCATTAAGTACCTAGTTTGGATTTTTAAATGCATTTTTCAATAAAAAGATAGTGCAAGATTTTTTACCTTTTTAAAATACCTAACCAAACAGAGTACAAGTGAGACAATTTTTACATTTTGTTTACAAGTGTGATGTTTGCGCCGGTAACCAATTACAATTATGGTCTCGTTTATACACTTTTCGACCCAGCGAATATTCGATCCGGTAGCAGTCGAGCCAACGTATATTTGTGACCGAGATTATGGGATGACAATCTCGGTCACAAATATACGTCGATTGTCCAATCGAAACATTAATTTTGATTTTAGGATACATTATTTCTACGATTTTCGACACAGCGAATATTCGATCCATAAATGCCACTCAATAGCTTTTGGTAACTGTGGTTACCAGCTGTCACTCTTATTTTACATAGGAATAAAAGTAGCAGTTGAGCCAACGGACTTTAAGATACTCCTATAGTGCGTACGTATCTCAGTTCCGATTCAATAGTGACATATGAGGTTACTAAGAGTGGTGACAGTTTTCATAAGAACTCTACCTGAACTTCACTCCACAAAATGTGATATTTTTCTGCGCGAGTGCAAGACTGAATTTTCATAGTAGAGGAGAGTGGGGTACAGTGGATCCCTTTTTTTTACAAATGTTGTAGTGGTGTTATTTTTATTTGTAATTTTCTACATACCTTATTGTCCCACCTATGCCTTAGAGGACACATTTTCCAGCACAAGTATATAATTTACATGTAGCTTTAAAATCATTTTCATTATAAAAAAGTGAACTAAAGTTACCTCTTCAATCAAAAATCACAGAACAGTTCCTAGTTTGAGGTAAAAAAACCAAGAACAAGACTTTTCAGGTATAATTGAAAGTATCTTCCGTTATTTAGTTACTCCAATATTAGTATCACACAGATGAGCAAATTCGTAAAAAAAGAATACCGGATTATTAAAGCCATAAATAAAGCTAATGCAAAATTATCACAGTGCACCTTTATTCACTGTACCCCACTCTCCCCTATTTTTCTGCACAGTCTGGTTGGTACTGTATGCAGATATTTTCTCGCATAATGCATTCGCATAATATAGTTTGATGTTGGTGTTGAAATGTAGACCTCTTTAACTCTTGTCGGTTTCGATCGCCGACACTCATGTAGAAAATGCTCACTTTCATCACTTGTATTCAGTAACAATATTTATTCGGCAAAACACAGCTCATAATAATGTCGAAAATTAAATAGTATATAAACATTGTGCTTAATTAAAAATATATGAATGTTTCTTGTCACCAAGTTCAATACCATTTTCTTGAAACGTGTTCCGTTACATTTTCATTAGGTTCTTTCCGCTGAAGTATCTTCCCAATCTTCAACTGTATTTCAATATTCAACTGAAAAAATATGATTGAATAAATATAAGTATGGTAGCGAGATTAACAAGCCAAAGAAAAAGGCAAGTGTCATGATTTGGCAAGTAACGATTAAGTTAGCGTTTACTCGATACGTAAAGTAGGCGCTCGGCGCTTGATTCATGATGTACTGGAGCATCATGTGAGCGTGATAAAATGCTTTATGTATAGAGTAAACTCTAACGCTGAACAAAGTGTGCCCCGCCTGGAAAATGCCAGTGTTATGACCAGCCAGCCAGGTCAACAGATTTGACCCAGTGTGACTTTTTTTGTGGGGTGAGGTGAAACGGCGAGTATACGTTGAAGAGGCCCAAGTCCAATAATAAGAGCATTTTGATGAACTTAAAAGTGAAAACTTGTGATGGGAAATATCGAAGGAAACATTCATGTAAATTAATTAGTAAGCATGAGAAATGGACTCCATTAATTAGGTATGTTTTTTTGATTCCAATCATTGTACATAATAGTAGTTTATGCAACTGTACGTAATGCCTGATTACGTATAGTTGCATACACTACTTTATCTACACACATATCATAAGTGCTCTAAGATGCGTTCAGAAACAGAGCCTTCTCATACTTGGCTCTCGACTTTTGCGGCAACAGGTTGTTAGTTGCTGTCATAGCTGCATTGAGTATGTCCGGCGGAGTGATCATATCGTTATCCGAGTCACTGCCACTCATTATCAAATAATTATCAGTATTATCACAAAGTATTTACAACTTTTCACAATTTTTCACTTGTAAGGCAATAAACAAAAGGCAGGAATGGCACCGATTTGAATTTCTGTATTTTTTGTAAATCATAGACAATTGAATGATGTCCCTATTCTTGTGTCACTCGATATGAAAATATCGTCCGATTGTTACTAAAAAATATACTGAATTAACTTATTGTGTTGATGACTGGCTGAATATTTATAGATACCAGAATAGGCACCCCACTTGAATCTGACAGCTGTTCCAAATTTAAAACTCATAACCTCCGGAAAAATCGTATATAATGTTAACTTTATGTATGTGCCAAGTTCTGATGGTGGGTAATGCTGGTCATTGTCTATTGTTTCTGGACGCATTTTAGAGCACTTAACGATATTTGTGTAGATAAAGTTGATTTAAAATTTTGAAATACGCCTCAATAAAGAAAGTTTCTGTGCTACTTTGTAATTTTATCACGTTTCCCAGACATAATTTAAAACATTCGACAAATTTGTCAGCCTCCGTAGCCTAGTTGGTAGTAACCCTGCCTACGAAGCTGGAGGTTCCGGGTTCGAATCCCGGCGAGGGCATTATTTGTGTATTTATTTATCACAAATATTTGTTCCTTGGTCATGGTTGTCTATGTATTTAAGTATCTATATGTATCTATCTATTATATATATCGTCGCCTAGTACCCACATCACAAGCCTTAATTGAGCTTACCTTGGGACTAGGTTGATTTGTGTAAGATGTCCCAAGATATTTATTTATTTATTATTTATTTATTTATAACACACAGAAAAATTCTTTATTTTGACGGGCCTAAGCCCGTGCAAGTAAGACGGAGGATTTGGGATCTAGTAAGATATTTTTGCCAAGTCATAATGATAAGTTGATACTCGATGCACATTACCGCCGCCGCTTTTCCAACCCGCCATGCCGCGTGCGATGACGTTTTAAATAAATAGTTGCCAGTTCGTGTGTTTTGCTAGTTATGCACATTGATAATGCGCAATGCGTCCAAATTTCCTGTTAGGTTTGCGGATAAGTTAAAACATTGATATTTCAGTTTTTTTGTACCTACTAACAAAAAATGCTAGTATTCTGTAACTTGGACTACTATTACGTATGTTGATTTTTTGTACTGGTGAAAAAGTAACCCATGTATATATATACACATATATATATGTGGTCATATGTATATGTGGTCTGTCAAAAAAGTACCTACTACTGGAAAATAATCCTTGAAAATAAAATTCAAATTTCAATTACATTGGTGACAGACGTCCTTTCAGGACGCCTACACAGATCAGGGGATAAGGTTTAAAGGGTTTAGCAGCCTTACCGAACAAGAGGTGCCTTTCCCAACGGATGAGGTCAATATTTTAGGTGGTGTACTAGCAGGACCTAAGAATACTCCATGCTTAATATCAGCTCTAGATCTTCTTTTGTTTCAGAGTTATTCAAGATAATGTAAAATATACAGGGTGCCGTTGAAAGTGACATATTTCGTAAACTGTTCAAGTTAGATCAACCAAACAAAATTGTGTTTGATAACAATAAAATAAACTACAAAATACATATTTTCAACCTGCATCTTGTCCTTATTTTTCATAATAAAAAAAGGTTTCTTGTTTTTTTTTCCATATTTTTTTTTATTTCACGCGGAGGTACACCTACAAAAAAAATATGCATACATAGCCACTAATGTCCACTGTATACATAAATAAAAATATTTCCGTAAATCATCGTGCGTCATGCTAAAAAAAAATTTTTTTTAGAAGTAGTCGTTACTGGCATACAAATAAAGTACCAGTGCAGTGTGAACATAAGTTAGTGTGTAGGTATACAATCTCTCGACACTTACCGCACAAAATATCATTGACGTAAATTGAGTTTGATTCTGATATGATGGTCAGCCTCCGTAGCCTAGTTAGTAGTGACCCTGCCTACAAAGCTGGAGGTTCCGGGTTCGAATCCCGGCGAGGGCATTATTTGTGTATTTATTTATCACAAATAATTATTTGTTCCTTGGTCATGGCTGTCTATGTATTTAAGTATCTATTATGTATGTATCTATTATATATATCGTCGCCTGGTACCCACATCACAAGTCTTAATTGAGCTTACCGTGGGACTAGGTCGATTTGTGTAAGATGTCCCAAGATGTTTATTTATTAATGATGAAGTCTAATTTAAAGCCATGTAATTCCACACGTACAAGTATAGCAGTTAATAGCAATTAATTACGTCCCTTAATTCTTAAAACTTTGTTGTAGAGATTAAATACTGATGTGGTATCGCTTAAATCTGTGACTCATTTAATATTTACCTAACAGATAGATTTGGAAATCCTCATAGTCACTTGACAATCAATAATAGATAAATATGTACAGATAAAGCAAAGACAATTTTTAGTTTTATCATCTACCCGCTCTATTAATACCTGCGATATCAATTTACAATAAATCAGCCTCTTGTCCAGTTTGTATGCATTTTTTATTTCCACATAAATTTTTTAACGTTTTTTCACAAGACTTACACTTAATTTTTTCCATTTTCCTACAGAAAATGCAACAAATCAAATGTCGAAAACAATACTATGTGTCAAATGTTTATCTCTCTTTTATAAAGCAAATGTACTAATAAGTCAATTTACGTCAATGATATCTTGTGCGGTAAGTGTCGAGAGATTGTATACCTACACACTAACTTATGTTCACACTGCACTGGTACTTTATTTGTATGCCAGTAACGACTACTTCTGAAAAAAATTTTTTTTTGGCATGACGCACGATGATTTACGGAAATATTTTTATTTATGTATACAGTGGACATTAGTGGCTATGTATGCATATTTTTTTTGTAGGTGTACCTCCGCGTGAAATAAAAAAAAATATGGAAAAAAAATCAAGAAACCTTTTTTTATTATGAAAAATAAGGACAAGATGCAGGTAAAAAATATGCATTTTGTAGTTTATTTTATTGTTATAAAACACAATTTTGTTTGGTTGATCTAACTTGAACAGTTTACGAAATATGCCACTTTCAACGGCACCCTGTATATTTTACATTATCTTGAATAACTCTGAAACAAAAGAAGATCTAGAGCTGATATTAAGCATGGAGTATTCTTAGGTCCTGCTAGTACACCACCTAAAATATTGACCTCATCCGTTGGGAAAGGCACCTCTTGTTCGGTAAGGCTGCTAAACCCTTTATCAACATTATTTATTTCTCATTTCTAATACCTACCCTCCATACTTAACTTTAGTGGGTGTACCTGCTTAGCCAATTTTGCTATTTGATATTGTCGCTTATTGGAAAGGATGTCGATTGATTTAACCATACCGATAACTCTTTTCACAAAATAATTATTGCCGAGTGATTTAAAAATGCCACGAAGAAAAAAAACCTGTGACGAAATGGAGCTGTGGAAAAATATTATCCTGAATTACATGCCAAATTATACAATTATGTCACAGGGTGGATACGGCATACAAAAACTAAATCTGACATTTGTCTGTGCCTATGTGTGCGTACGGGTATGTTTGTACACGCGCAACTCGCACAATCACGCAACAGGGCTGCCTCAGATATGGCAAATTAACTAGTTGGTACTTAAGTAACAAATGAATATATACTTTAACCTGTACAATACACATTTAGTAATTTCTAAGTTAGTGTATAAATAAAATACTCACTTTCACCACAGAATAAGTAATTATAGCACATCTCCAATTCTAACGGAACAGAACACCGCAACCCAAGGAAACTATTGTTTTTCTCACGTCCAAGAAATATCACTTTTTTAACACCATTTTATCATTGTTACACGTGTCATCTACATAATAGTTACATATTGTGATAAACATTTTCATGTTAGTTTTAACATCTGCTTCGATAATATTGATGATGATTTTAACCAGCTTCGAGTTCCCTCGCACTTCCTCCAACTTCATCATCAGGCCTATCTTGTGGTATTTGACCCAACTGTTAATCCTAAAAAGCCAACATAGCATATCATTATCTGAAACCAACTCCGAGTTACCTCGAACTTCCTTCAAGTTCATCACCAGACCCATCTTGTGGTATTTGACCCAACTGCTAATCCTCAAAAGCCAACACAACATATCATTATCCTTAACCAACTCCAAGTTCCCTCGCACTTACTCCAAATTCATCATCAGGCCTATTTTGTGATATTTGACACATGCTCACCAAGAGGATCCTAAAAAGCCAACAGAACATATCATTATCTCAAATCAACTCCGAGTTCCCTCGCACTTACTCCAAGTTCATCATCAGGCCTATCTTGTGGTATTTGACCTAACTGCTCATCCTATAAAGTCATCGTAGGATATCATTGTCTCAAACCTATTCCGAGTTCCCTCAAACTTCGTCCAATTTCATCATCAGGCCTATCTTATGACACGGAACCCAACTGCATACCAAGATAATACTAAAAAGCCAACATAACATTTATCGATGTCAAATCAACTCCGAGTGCCCTCGTACTGCCTTCGAGATCAATCATTGTCAGGCCCATCGGTGGAATCACATGGGCGATGAGCGTTCCTGACTCAAAAAACCTGCGTTAAAAAAACTGTCCACATTACGTACTTACACAATAAACTATAAAAAATTTGAATCAAACGACTTGTTTACTTACTACTAACTACGTAAAAAACTACAAACTACAGCTTACTACTGAATAATCTAATCTAAAAAAGATCGTAAAATGTTACATTGCTAAAAATCAATCCTTATTTTCATCTCTATTCCGTAAACCCGGTTAAACTTACTTTAAACAAAGCACGTGGTCACGGTAATTAACGAAACCAACATTGTCCCACCACTAATGGTACACGTGCTTCGTAAGAAAGCAATAGCACATTGCATTTTTGATTTGATAAATGGGACAGAAGTACTATGTAGTATGACTTTTCTGCGGAATGTAGTTCAGTCTATTAGACTAGCGGCCCATGCTGAAAAAAATATGGGTCATTTGAACCACCAGGTGACCTATCCAGAACGATATAAGAGCATAAAATAATAAGATTCAGCACTATGCCGTCACTTGTAAGCTGTCCAACTGACTCCTGGTGAGAATTTAAAAGTACAGGTAGAGTGAGTACATTTTGGTCATATATTTTTGTACGGCATTCTTACCACCGATAGATCCATGAAAAATAATAACGAAACGCACAGTGGCGTACAAAAATTGTGCGCCACAAAGTATGATTTTTTTTTTATTTTCCGACAGTCACCAGGGTAAATTTGGCCATTTGATTTTGTACGGAATCTGTGTCATACTATTTCAATACTGCTTCTAATTCATTATTCCGCAACGCCGTACAAAAATCATGCGACAAGGGAAAAAATCGAGGGTTGCAATCCCCTCTCTTTCCGTAGTCCAGGGGGTGATTTACAAAAGTACGGCTTCGGTTCCAAAACATAATCTAGCACTTAAAAGTACTATTAAAAATATTGCTGTCAAAAAATGATAGTCCATTTGAATGTATATCAATAATCATCTTCATTTCATCGTATCCTTGATTTTTACAGCTGTAAAATCATTTGATCCTGTACGGGAACTTCTTTTTTAACATGATGTTGTAAAACACAATCCTTACATAGTATTGCCGTTCAAAATAAACCGTTCTAAAAAGAATTATAGAGAAATACAAAAGCTGAAATTTTGCAAATTAATGTAAAAGTATAAATATCATAGATTAATGAAATATAGCAATTTTTTACATTTTATCCCTTGTTTTAAATAACATTAACATAGATAAATTAGATGTCCAGCAGTGGACGTCTTTTGGCTGAAATGATGATGATGATGAGATAAATTAGGAAATAATAATGTCGTACATTTTTATGCAGACCATATATTTTAGGCTGATGAAAGTCACGCTACAATTTTAAGGGTACTTTATGGCCATCTGATGCAGTGCGGTATTAACATATTTTTGAAGAGAACAATTGATAATATGATAAAATCACTATGACGTCTAGCAGAATTGAAACGTTGTGTATATTATGTCCAAGAATTGAAAATGAAAAATCCCAGTATCAACAGTTATGTATACTTTTTGGTTTAATATACACTTCAAACGTTATTGATACATACATATAATATACATATAATTGATTTGTTTCATTGTAATGATGTCAATAAATAAAACAATAATTTTTTAGAAAAAATCTATATATTTTATGATAATAATATTTTTTTTTTTAAGAAATTAGATAAATTTATGCAGTATTGGAATCAGTTACTCAGTTGTTATCGGAATCAACGTCTTCATCGACGTCCGAATTAACTTATCTATTATTTTCTGAAACATAAATATGTATTTGTCAAAATCCAAGTCTTACGTACAAATTTAAGATGTAAAGATTTATTTACCTATGACGTCATCACTTTTATAGTTTCTAACTAGGAATCTAGAATCAAGAAAAGACTATGACTATTAGTAAAAATAAAATATCTAAATGCCGTATAAAAAAATCACCTTACATTTCGTACAGTTTTTTTTCCCCTTTAGACCAACGACAATATACGGCATATGAAAAAATATTATCTATGCATAAAATACTTTCAAAATAAATTTATTTCATGTTGTGTCAAATCACCCCCTGGACCACGGAAAGAGAAGGGATTGCAACCCTCGATTTTTTCCCCTTGGTACATCATTTTTGTACGGCGTTGCGAAATAATGGATTAGAAGCCGTATTGAAATAATATGACACAGATATGCCGTACAAAATGAAATGACCAAATTTACCCTGTTGATAAACGGAAAATAAAAAAAAAATCAGACTTTGTGGCGCACAATTTTTGTACGGCACTGTGCGTTTTCTTATTATTTTTCATGGATCTATCGGTGGTAAGAATGCCGTACAAAAATATATGACCAAAATGTACTCACTCTACCTGTACTTTTAAATTCTCACCAGGAGTCAGTTGGACAGCTTACAAGTGACGGCATAGTGCTGAATCTTATTATTTTATGCTCTTATATCGTTCTAGATAGGTCACCTGGTGGTTCAAATGACCCATATTTTTTTCAGCATGGGCCGCTAATCTATATTTTTATTAAATTAGAACTTCTTGTTGTCTTTGCATACCAATTCACACAACACTCCATGTAAAGCAGTGAAATGCACTTTTTCGGCTTTTTTATTGCCAAAAACGAGCGCTATTTACGGGTCTGTTACTTAGTCGCAACTGAACAAGCACGACGAGCGCCGCGTCTAAGTATATCAGTGCGAGAAATATAACTGCTGGTGACTGCGAGTCGTCTTATAGGTAATGAAAGTCTACAGGAGGTGGTCTGTAACCAGCAAGAAATGCTACCCTTTGTTTACGAGAAGGAGCATATTAAATATCAACCTTGTGAAAAAATGATCATTTCGATCATAGCCCATGATGCATAGTTTTCGTCTAGTCACACACAAAAAATCAATATCCAGGGACATTTTCACACACATCGGCCTAGTAAACGGTACGCTCCATTAAGACTTGTGGTGTCGGTATTTTTGGATTGTATTGTATTCAGGGCATTTTTTAGCGTCTCGACATCAAACGTGCATATTTTGCGTGGTGCCAACGCTGGCCCAGTAGGTACTTGTTGGAGACCTCACATACATCCTTGTTTTTTATCGCAGATGTATGGAGGTTCGTCACGATGTTTTCCTTCACCGTAAAGGACTTGTGAATATAATATAATATGACATACATAAGCTTATAAAATAAAGTAAATGATTCGGGCTGGGGATTGAACCCAAGACCGCTGCGTAGTGTGCATTTTACCGTCCGACAACAAGCGCTATTATTTGTGATGAACGACGATATAATGAATAATACATAGATATACAGGGTTACTTTTTCACCAGTACAATAAATAATAGTAGACTAAAATACAAATTACTAGCATTTTTTTGTTACTACCCCTTCAAAAAATGCTCGAACTTATCCGCAAATCTAACAAGAAATGTGAACGACTTATTACGCATCTATCGACGTGCATAACTAACGTTTATTTAATTAAACTTTACGTTTAATTATTTAACTTTTCATTCATTCATTAATTCATTCGTTCATTCATTCATTCCAAATATATATTATTAGTAGGTATTTACTAACGATCACTAAAGTTAGCAGTGTATGGAGATATAGAGAGACAGGGGTTCCTGTTGTATCCCCACACTAAAAAACGGTATACATTACGTAAAATAAATATTACCTATTCTAACAATAAGTTTAGTGTCTCCCTGGCACAATTATTTGGAGTTTTCAAGAGATTTTTATCTATTTCTATATTGCATAAACAACCGCTTTTGATGACAAGGTCACATACCTAAAGACACCACATACCATAAGGTGAAAGTGCAAATAAAACATCATCATTTTACGTGTCCTCTATAGATACTTACCGTAAAATTTCATTTTTTTCATCGTTCTGTCGATGTCGGTGGTATAAAAATATACATGTACATGCCACATTTAAGCTTTCTAGTTGATACTAAAGGTGCATGCAGACCAAAAGAGCATTCGCTGTTCTATCCCCCACTCTACGAATTCAACGAATCTCGTTTCGTGTAACGATCGAATTTCGTAGAGTTGGGGGTTAGAACAGCGAATGCTCTTTTGGCCTGCATGCACCTTAACGATCGCCGAGCTTAGCCACGGACGGACAAATAGACACACATACTCGAATATAAGGGACTGTGGGTTGAACTCTCAAATCTTTTTCTTATAATGAACAGACGGTCACCTTCATCATCATCATCACAGAGTTATTCACTTGTCGTTGGAGTATCTTCCAGCCCTCTCTTTCCCGTGCAAGATATGCATAACGTTTTCTTGTCGAGTTTTTTGCCATGACAGTAAAGGAAAATACATTTCTTTTTCTTTATAATTGTTGAAATGGAAATACAATTTACTCTACTGTAGACTTACTAATTGAGCATAATTTAATCTAACAAGGTCGCAATTCTAACCTAACCTAACCGAAGCCACTTTGCCATAGCAGTGAATTACTGCTGACTTGCTGAGGTCGCAGTTGTAACCTAACCTAACGTACTTACATTGATATAGTAGTGACTTACTAATAAGGTGGCGGTTCTAACCTAAGGCACTGGTCTCACCTCGAGCTATCGGTTAAAAAACACGAACAAAAGATGCGCACTCCCGTGTAAATAAAAGAGACACTCTCTTTTTAACCGACTTCAAAAAGGAGGAGGTTTACAATTCGTCGAAATCTTTTATTTTTCTTTATGTATGTTCCCCGATTACTCGAAGACGCGTGGACCGATTTGAAAAATTCTTTTTTTGTTTGAATGGGTATACCTTCTAGTTGGTCCCATTGTCACCGAATCCAGATCTGATGATGGAATCCTGGAGAAATCGAGGGAACTCTTCAAATGTTGTAGGCACACATGACATTTTTCATTTATTTTCGAAGACTAATCAAGTATTTGCGCCTAGTCATGAACGTTTTAAGTTGGTGATCTGATGATGGAAGGTACAACTCCTTAGCAATTAGGAGTTGGGGGATAATTCTTTAAGTATAACATATTTCGTGTATTTTGGAAGCTATTTGAGTATTTGCCTTTAGGTGGTCATCCTTTCATGTTGGTGAGCTGATGATGAAAGGTACAACTCCTTAGAGATTAGGAGTTGGGAGACAATTCCTTAAATATAACATATTTCATGTATTTTGGACGCTATTCGAGTATTTGCGTTTAGGTGGTCATCCTTTCATGTCGGTGAGCTGATGATGGAAGGTACAACTCCTTAGAAATTAGGAGTTGGGGGATAATTCTTTAAATATAACACAGTTCATGTATTTTGGAAGCTATTTGAGTATTTGCCTTTAGGTGGTCATAGTCTCATGTTGGTGAGCTGATGACGAAAGGTATAACTCCTTAACTATTAGGAGTTGGAGGATAATTCTTTGAATATATCTATTTAAGTGTTTGCTTAGTAGTTATGACATGTTGGTGAGCGGTAAGTGATTCTTTAAATAATATAGGCATGCTAAGGCTGTTACCTATAATCTTTGAAATTATTCATACTTGCTGATGATACAATGTATATCTCCTTGATAATGGGATAATTCTTTGAATATAACAACTGTCATACATTTTCGAGATCTATTTAAGTGTTTGCTTAGTAGTTATGACATGTTGGTTAGCGGTAAATGATTCTTTAAATAATATAGGCATGCTAAGGCTGTTACCTATAATCTTTGAAATTATTCATACTTGCTGATGATACAATGTATATCTCCTTCATAATGGGATAATTCTTTGAATATTTAAGGTATCCAGTTCAGGTTTTCTGGCCTATTACAGTGCAGTACATTCTAATTATAAGTATTTAGAGCATACTACATAACGATTTTACACTACTAAAAAGCAAAAAATAAAATATTTTAAAATAAAAATAAAACCGCCTTCAAAAATTCGCCCAAACTAAAAAGTCAAAAATAATTTTAGTTCCTACTTCTTAGGATTTCCTACACAAACCTTTAAACCTTTTACCCTATTCATTGAAATAAAATATTATGGCTAGGTATCCTACAGATTTCTTAGAAGTCGGTGCCAAGCCAAATATGTTCTCTTCGCGAGTATATAACTGTATTTGATAGAGGCTAGAACTTTGTAACTTACTGTCACTCCGGTTATGCTTTCATCAAAATGACTGAGGTGAGAACATTCTGTTGATAAAAACATAATCAGAGTGACAGTAAGTTACAAAGCTCTATCTAATATATACCTGAATGAACGTATTTGGCTTGGCACCGACTTCTAAGAAATCTGTAGGGTACCTAGCCATAATATTTTATTTCAATGAATAGGGTAAAAGGTTTAAAGGTTTGTGTAGGAAATCCTAATAGTCCGTGGGCTACTCGGCCTGAAATTAGAAAACGGTATAATTTGGGGGTACCAAGTGTCCTTTTTACAGTAGTTAGACATGTTCATAAGGATGTTAAAAAAGTATGATAGACATCCCAAAGTGGTAGCTAATAGGCATACGGGCTATTTCAAGATTTCCGTTGTATGACAGGTATGGTTAAAATTAGAAGGTACAAATTTTCCTTTTCACGGCTGTTAGGTAAGCTTATAAAAACGTCAAAAATGCAAGATTGCCGTTTATAAGTGCTACCTAAGAAAAATGGGGGCCAATCAAAGATGGTGGATCTCAAGTTTTACAAAATCAAGTATATCTCGAGAACTATTAAATATATCTAATTACTCTCTTGAACAAAATTAAAGGCATATCTGCAAGCTTCATATTTTGCATACACACCATATTGCTAAAACCAACCAATAATTAATTATGACCAAATTTATGAAAATTTCGTGATTTTTATTTTTTTTGTGTCGTGTTTTTACATAGTAGTCATGACGCTAGAAAAATTAAATATTTTTTTAAAGATAGTGTATTTAATAAGCTTTAATTTGATGTATGTAACTTGTTGGCGGTATTTAAAAAAAGACCCATAAAAAAATATTTAAATAAATTGTAGTCATTATCCACCGTATACTTAGCGATTTAAGAGGCGATTTTTTTATATTTTTCAATCTTGGTTATTTGAAATAAGCACTATTATTTACGAGTGGCACTTCCATCGCCTCTTAAATCACTAAATATACGGTGGATAATGACTACAATTTATTTAAATATTTTTTTATGGGTCTTTTTTTTAATACCGCCAACAAGTTACATACATCAAATTAAAGCTTATTAAATACACTATCTTTAAAAAAATATTTAATTTTTTTAGCGTGATGACTACTATGTAAAAACACGACATAAAAAAAATGAAAATCACGAAATTTTCATAAATTTGGTCATAATTAATTAATGGTTGGTTTTAGCAATATGGTGTGTATGCAAAATATGAAGCTTACAGATATGCCTTTAATATTGTTCAAGAGAGTAATTAGATATATTTAATAGTTCTCGAGATATACTTGATTTTGTAAAACTTGAGATCCACCATTTTTGATTGGCTCCCATTTTTGTTAGGTAGCACTTATAAATGGCAATCTTGCATTTTTGACGTTTTTATAAGCTTACCTAACAGCCGTGAAAAGGAAAATTTGTACTTCCTAATTTTAACCATACCTGTCATACAACGGAAATCTTGAAATAGCCCGTATGCCTATTAGCTACCACTTTGAGATGTCTATCATACTTTTTTAACATCCTTATGAATATGTTTAACTACTGTAAAAAGAACACTTGGTACCCCCAAATTATACCGTTTTCTAATTTCAGACCGACTAGCCCACGGACTATAAGAAGTAGGAACTAAAATTATTTTTGACTTTTTAGTTTGGGCGAATTTTTGAAGGCGGTTTTATTTTTATTTTAAAATATTTTATATTTACACGGGAGTGCGTATCTTTTGTTCGTGTTTGTAGCCGATAGTTCATAGCTTAGTAGCTCGCGGTGAGACCGATGCCTTACCTAACCCACTTTGTCCTACCCAGTTCTAACCTAACCTAACGTACTTTGATACAGTAGTGACTTACTAATGAGATGGCAGTTCTAACCTAACCTAACGTACTTTGAGATAGTAGTGACTTACTAATGAGATGGCAGTTCTAACCTAACCTAACCCACTTTGTCCTACCCAGTTAATGATGTGCCTATGGAAACTTTCCTATGTTGCGAAATGTTCTCAAGTGAAATTTTCGTGAATTTTTCCGAAACATTTTCCAGACCTTGAAACAATGGAAATTTATGAACATGAAATCCTATCCACGCACAGAAATATTAGAGTGAGTAACGAGTACAGTCATACTATTACAACGCCGGTTTTGATAAAAACCGGTTTTTATAGGTTTGGCCAAGAGATGATAAAATTCATAAATTTCAATAATTTCCGCGGAAATTATTCCGAAATATTTCGCGGAAAATTTCATTTCCATAAATCTTTACATTATTTTTGTAGTAAAAATAGATTAATAAACTGCATATAATCGTACTATAATAATATTTAATTACACTGCAAATAGAGGTTCAATTTGTGAAGAGAAAATGGTAACAGTTTCGCTACATCTACCCGTAAAAAACCGGTTAAGAGTATTGTGGGGCCATGCTCTGTGTAGGGTTCCGTAGTTATTCAAAAACATTATGTTCGAAATAGTCCTATTTTAAAGTATTCTTTAACCTCAATATTCATGATGTTTTCCATATTTTTTTGGACAATTCACGATTTTTTTGGTTCCGGAGAGGTTATCTCCGAAAATATTGACTTTAGAAAAATACTTTCTCTTGAGACCCTTATTCTTTCTGAAAGACCTATTCAACGACTATAGGATTACAGTAAAATAAAAACATCATTCCCACTTTACGTGTAGGGGAGGTACCTGATTTTTTAAATATTTTATTGTACCACTTTGTCGGCATGATTAATATGCAAACCTGTACCTTTCAAATATCTAGTACTAACAGCCAATGAGCCTATGCTGCGGACAGACAGACGGACCATGGACAGACGGACATGGCGAAACTATAAGGGTTCCGTAGTAAACTAGAAAGACCGAAGCAGTGATACAGTGACAAATTATAAACACAACTGTGGGATTTGGTTACGAGTATATGTATTTTACCATCTCTTATACGCATTATGAAGTGTGAAGATAAGTGTTTGTCAACTATCAATAAATTGTAGGAGGTGTATGGTGTGAAGTATTTATTTCGCTCATTTTGTTAGAGTAAGACGTATCTTTACTTATATATCATTGGCGGTTCATACAACACAATCCTCACCAAATATCATTACTTCCGAGTATTCCATTTATTGTTTCCGAGTAAATTGGATGTGACGGACAGACACGGACAGAGACGGACATGACTTGACGAATATAAGGTTTTCGTTTTTTGCAATTTTGGCAACGGAACCCCAAAAACAGTTTGCTAAATTAGGAGACGGTTATGAATAAAGGGGTTATAATCTTCCATATCACTACATAATATAAAACAAAGTCGCATTCTCTTGTCCCTATATCCCTATTGTATGCTTCAATCTTTACACCTACGCAACGGATTTCGATGCGTTTTTTTTATCGATAGAGTGATTTAAGAAGAGAAGGTTTTAGGTAGACTATAAAACTTAAAATTATTTGAATAAAATAGTCTGCAAGTATAAAACCTGATAGGTTATCATTATAGGTCCATAAGAGATTGCCTAATCTAAAATCATAATGCCATGTTCATACCTACGTACAGATTAATAAAATTAGGACTCCAACTATTCAATATGTATTTAAGTATTTGTATGTATCTATTCTATATATTACATATTTTGTAGTTTAGTTCTCACACAAGCCTTGATGGAGTTTATTGTGGCACTAGGTTGATATGTGTAAGATGGTCACATGCTAAATATATTTATTTGTTCATATACTAATCGTCCAATAATAAAGAAATATATTTTTTTAAATTATGTTGTTATTATTCGAAACACGACAAAACATAGCTATATAAATATTTAATTATTTTTAGTGTTTCTTGTTATATCGGCAATATTTTAGGTAGGTACAATCAGCAGCAGATATTGCTTAACGAGTAGGGTGTTCACAATGATCTTAACACACTCTAATAGTCGTGCATAGTTTATTTTGAAAACTCTGCCCGCTTAGCAATATCTGCTGCTGACTGTACATCATCTGAGAAAATTTCAACTAATTATCCATTAGATACATATTGGTGATAGACAGACAGATGGACAGACAGTGAAGTATGAAGATGCCCAGGATCGCGCAAAGAGGAGGAAAGGTAGGTACGGACCCTGGCAAAAGCCGGGATAACGATAGGTAGAAACAGAAGAATAGCCTTCATAATAATATTACAGAAACGTGATTAAACTTAATGTTTGTACAAGTTATTTTCCAGTCATCCTTGTCGCACACGCATATTGGCGCGACTGGTGCGAGCAAGAGGGGAAGAATAGTAGTAGTAGTAGTAGTTGCATTTCGATGCAAGTGCAAAAAAAAAAAAAATTTTTCCACGAGGATGAAAGTCAATCACCCGAGTTAAAAAGAAGTTTTTACACGTGTATCGAACGACTTTTCTCATAACAAGTGCCTTAAAAAGAGAAATTAACGTACGAGAAGCGTGCGCAAAATTTTACTTCTCCGCACTAGTTAGGAAAAGTAAGTTACGCAGTCAATAAAGCTAGCTCATATCACAATAATATAGGAGGCGGGGACTTGACGCTAGGTAGGTCGACTTGTGGAGGAATTCCCCATGATATTAGTATAATAAATATGTTGTTTGATAACAGCCTAAAACAAGCCATAATATTACCGCGAGTTTTTTTTTCATCGTTTGTTTTCAAATTGTTCCAGTAATATGGTTTCTAAACCAGAGCTACTTTACTTTTTATTTTAATTGCGAGAAATTAAAATATACTAATTATTCATAGGTACAGTCAAGTGCAAAAATAAGTATCGAAAGAATCCGTTCATAAATATGTTACGACGTTCTTATTACACAGAATTAGAGTGCACTGGGACATATTTTTGAACGTTTTTGTATACCCCTTATTTTGTCTTCGACTGTACACAATAACACGATAATTTTAACTGTGACTCTGCTCGGTCTGAGACGCTCATTTTGAGAGGTTGCCGACAGTATGCAGCGCGCAGCGCCGTCTCACATGGTGATTGGTTGATTTGAAAAGGTAATGTCTTTGAGTGGACAGTTTGAATGAAATTATTTGAAAATTTACATATTACATGCGTAGCTAAAACTTTAGTATTGCTTTGTAAGTCTAATGACAGTAATGACTGTTGGAATATGTCAAGTGAAAAGTATATGGGTATTGTTATCTATTACATATTATAGATTGACAAGTTACACACCTATAACATATTGAATACTTTCGCTGTCCTGCAATATATGTGTACCTACACATAGTTATTTAAGCTACAGTTAGTCTCTAATACGACGACATTAGGTTCATATGATATGAATTCCATAATGAATTATACAACTCTAAAAGTAGTAAACACTCACTGAGTATTAGTTGCACAAATAATTGGGGTTTGATTGGTGGAATCTGATGTTTCAGGCTCGTGAGTTTGGTCGGTCTTAATATCCCGCCAAGCTGCTATCCTCCTGAAATTGTCACATTGGTGAATTTAATTTATTATACCTCCCTATCTGTTCTTTTTATTGAAATTAATATTAACTGACAAAGTTCGTGTCGCAATTGGCAAAAGAATAAAGGTAATAATATGTATATCTACTACAGAATCATTTGAATCGTTACCTAACACAAAGATTAGCTGGCAAATTTAATGTGAGAGTAAAATGTGAGTGTCATAAATATAGAAGAAAAAATGTTCTAACTACTTTAAAAGCGGCTCGGGTATTCCGATAAACTCTTATCGCAGTACACGTGAGTACAGTTGTACTTATTAAATAGGTGTTTTAACTATTACGCTTCAAATTTTAAATTTTCGCTACGGCGAGATACTTACTATGTGGTGCCATGGTGAAGGAGTAACCCCGCTTCTACTCGACGCTTTTTCTTTTCCCCCCCAGATCAACGGTGTTTTCGGTACTCATTTTTATTCGTTCTGCCCATCGTTGTGGGCATGTTTATGATATCGATTTTATTCGAAACGAACACTTTTGCCTTGACTTGTGGAACAAAATTGCAAAATGTTGACTCATAGATGACATTGACTTTGCTGTGACAAATGAACAAAATATTTTGTGACCACTTACCAAAAAGTATTTTACGCGTCCATTTAAATTGAAGTCGTCAGCCTCGGTAGCCGAGTTAGTTGTGACCCTATCTATGAAGCTGGAGGTTCCGGGTTCGAATCCCAGTGAAAGCATTATTTTGTGTATTTTTTTTATCACAAATATTTGTTCCTTGATCGTGGCTATCTATGTGTTTAAGTATCTGTATGTAGTTACATGATATGTATCATCGCTTATTTCTTATTACCCACAACACAAGCCTTAATTTAAGCTTAAGATGTCCCGATATATTTATTTGTTTATTATTATTATTAATTTATAGCCACTTATTTTATTTATTACCTCTCAGATATTAATTAGTACCTATCATATTAATGTGCTCCTTTCTTCCAAACTGTTGTACAAGTTACGCTAAATGAGAATTAAAGTGAGCATCATAGTTAGATACAAAAGTAGCTACCTAACTACCTACTGGCTGTAATTCATAAAAAATACTGACCGATATATTGTATTTTGAGATCCGACCTGGCGAATCGAGGGATAAAATTTTACCGGATATTTTATTTGATAAAAACAATAACAACATACCTATTTTATGAATTACGCTTACTTTTAATAATCCATCTATTGACCGAATATATTACTAATTAGTGAGGTCATTTAACTAGCAGTTTTAAAGTGACATCTGTGATGGATATGGTTAAACTTACCTTGTCATCTGCCTCCATGTTAGTTTTCATGGATAGTATTATTCACGCACATATACAAAGGCAAAGAGCGAAATTGTATCAATTTTCAAATTGATAATTCAGAAATACTATACCACTTTTTGGACTTTTTTTTACATACGCGCCATCTACGGGATACGTACAACTTACTATCAAGGTTCAAAATTACAAAAAGTCTACTAATTAACAGAGTTAATGTCGACAAATTTGTATGAAAATCGCACAGGGACATCCACCTTAACTAACAATATTGATAGTATAACAAACTTTGAAACCAAACATTGCAAAATTGTCTCTGAAGATCACACTTTTCTGGGCATTACGAATTGTATGAAGTTATTTTGATTTTGATGACTTTGAAGCGAATGATTTCGGATTGTTAAACATAAAACAGAAGAATCAATCTACAGTCCAATGGCTGTTTTAACTACATGGAACTATCGTGTACAGTTGCTTACAATTTTAAAATAAATAAAATAGACTAGCGGCCCATGCTGAAAAAAATATGGGTCATTTGAACCACCAGGTGACCTATCTAGAACGATATAAGAGCATAAAATAATAAGATTCAGCACTATGCCGTCACTTGTAAGCTGTCCAACTGACTCCTGGTGAGAATTTAAAAGTACAGGTAGAGTGAGTATATTTTGGTCATATATTTTTGTACGGCATTCTTACCACCGATAGATCCATGAAAAATAATAAGAAAACGCACAGTGCCGTACAAAAATTGTGGGCCACAAAGGATGATTTTTTTTTATTTTCCGACAATCACCAGGGTAAATTTGGCCATTTGATTTTGTACGGCATCTGTGTCATACTATTTCAATACTGCTTCTAATCCATTATTCTGCAACGCCGTACAAAAATCATGCGACAAGGGGAAAAAATCGAGGGTTGCAATCCTCTCTCTTTCCGTAGTCCAGGGGGTGATTTGAAAAAGTACGGCTTCGGTTCCAAAACATTATCTAGCACTCAAAAGTACTATTAAAAATAATGCCGTCAAAAGATGATAGTCCATTTGAATGTATATCAATAATCATCTTCATTTCATCGTATCCTTGATTTTTACAGCTGTAAAATCATTTGATCCTGTCCGGGAACTTCTTTTTTAACATGATGTTGTAAAATACAATCGTTACATAGTATTGCCGTTCAAAATAAACCGTTCTAAAAAGAATTATAGAGAAATACAAAAGCTGAAATTTTGCAAATTAATGTAAAAGTATAAATATCATAGATTAATGAAATATAGAAGTTTTTTACATTAAATCCTTTGTTTTAAATAACATTAACATAGATAGATTAGGAAAAAATAATACCGTACATTTTTATGCAGACCATATATTTTAGGCTGATGAAAGTCACGCTACAATTTTAAGGGTACTTTATGGAGATCTTATGCAGTGCGGTATTAACATATTTTTGAAGAGAACAATTGATAATATGATAAAATCACTATGACGTCTAGCAGAATTGAAACGTTGTGTATATTATGTCCAAGAATTGAAAATGATGAAATCCCAGTATCAACAGTTATGTATACTTTTTGGTTTAATATAATTATACTTCAAACGTTATTGATACATAGGTACATATAATATTTAATTAATTTGTGTAATTGTAATGATTTCAATAAATAAAACAATATTTTTTATAAAAAATCTATATATTTTATGATAATAATATTTTTTTTAAGAAATTAGATAAATTTACTCAGTATTGTAATCAGTTACTCAATTGTTATCGGAATCAACGTCTTCATTGACGTCCGAATTAACTTATCTATTAATTTCTGAAACATAAATATGTATTTGTCAAAATCCAAGTCTTACGTACCAATTTAAGATGTAAAGATTTATTTACATATGACGTCATCACTTTTATAGTTTCTAACTAGGAACCTAGAATCAAGAAAAGACTATCACAATTAGTAAAAATAAAATATCTAAATGCCGTATAAAAAAAATCACCTTACATTTCGTACAGTTTTTTTTCCCTTTGGACCAACGAAAATATACGGCATATGAAAAAATATTATCTATGCATAAAATACTTTCAAAATAAATTTATTTCATGTTGTGTCAAATCACCCCCTGGACCACGAAAAGAGAAGGGATTGCAACCCTCGATTTTTTTCCCTTGTCACGTGATTTTTGTACGGCGTTGCGGAATAATGGATAAGGGTCTCACCAAACCAATCGACGCGGAGTCGGCTTTCGCCGAGTGTTTTACACCACACTATTCGCATTTAGCCGATCGACCGTCTCCGCGGCTGAACACCTGCGTTAAGCAGTCTCAACCTCCTTACGGCCGCCGAAACGCTCGATCGACTGCGATTTGCTACCGCAACAGTTGTAAAGCGGCGGTCGGCTCTCCCGTGCTCCGTCCTGCCGTCGAGACGTCAGACAGCACGCGTACAGCCGCTGAGTCCGACGAACAGATAGATAGGACAGCGGGTGATCGGTAATCGTAAATCTCATTTTTGGAGACTAGTTGTTAGTAACTAGTTTGAAATTGAACAGATGTGTATGATTACGACAGTATTACTTCGTGTTGTCAGATCTATTGCAGATTTTAATGTGGGTAATAATTCAAATGAATAAATACAAACGCATCAGTAGCTACTTCGGCCGTCATCGGCTCTTTTCGGCCGTCGTCAGCTATGTTCGGCCGTCGAAGACGCTGAACGGCTTCCGCCAGCTCTGACCGGTCCTTATCGTAGGTACTCGGCCGTGATCGGAGCCGTTCAACGCTTTCCGGCACCGTACGGCGGTATTAGGAGATTTAGGAATGCGAACGTGTGCGTTAGGCTGCAAACGGGGTCGTACGAATGCGAACAGCTTTACGGCAAACGCCGTTTTCCCGTCGAAAGACGTCGTTTCGCGCGGGCCGAGCCGATTTACGATGTTCTCGCTCTTATTGCGTTGACATAAAGCTTTTTCCGTACGCGATTAGCCGAAACGGCGTCGACTAGTTTAGTGAGACCCTTAGAAGCAGTATTGAAATAATATGACACAGACGCCGTACAAAATCAAATGACCAAATTTACCCTGTTGATTGTCGGAAAATAAAAATAAAATCTGACTTTGTGGCGCACAATTTTTGTACGGCACTGTGCGTTTTTTTATTATTTTTTATGGATCTATCGGTGTTAAGAATGCCGTACAAAAATATATGACCAAAATGTACTCACTCTACCTGTACTTTTAAATTCTCACCAGGAGTCAGTTGGACAGCTTACAAGTGACGGCATAGTGCTGAATCTTATTATTTTATGCTCTTATATCGTTCTAGATAGGTCACCTGGTGGTTCAAATGACCCATATTTTTTTCATGATGGTGATAATACTTTATTTCGTAGACAAGCCTTATATTTGAAATGATACCGTGTCTTTTATTTATTTTTAAATTTCAAGCAATAGGTACTCGTTAATTGTTACGTAAAAGCTAATTATTCTGTTTAATCCACCTTCCTTGTAATTTATTTTCCTTATCAGAAACTATTACTTGCGATTTGCGAATGATTGACACTTTGAACTGATAAGATACCTTGACGAATACGCGTAGCATGACGTCATGATTGCAGACTAATCTTCGAGATTATTATTCATTTATTTTTGTTGTATTAAGTATGAATAATTATCGTTATTATTACGAAAACATAACTAATTACGATGAATTTTAATAATCGAATTCATCAATTTTACTCTGTCTAACCAGATTGTCCCTCTCATTCAATTAATTGATTAAATGAATAAAATTGACAAATTACAAAGTTTGAAATTTACAATCAAATGTGAGTCAAAATAAGTTGTCATGGCGTTAGTTCATTATTGGAGTTTTCTTGTCGATCATTCTCCAACTACTATCATCAGATGGGGTCCAAAAGTGCTCGAGTGGAGACCACGGCTAGGCAAACGCAGCGTAGGACATCCACCCACAAGATGGACACTATGGACAGACGACCTTATGAAGGTCCCCGGGACACGCTGGATGCAGATCGCATCTAACCGGTACATGTGGAGGTCCAGAGGGGCGGCCTATGTTTAGCAGTGGACGTCTTATGGCTGAGATGATGATGATGATGATGATCATCAGATCCCGATTTGGTGCCAACCGAACCATCTAGGAGTTAAACCATTCGATAAAAAAAAATCGGTTTCACGATTCCTGAGGCGAATTGAAATCCCATCCTAGTATTTTTTTAAGGCATTTAAAACCCTACGCTGACTCGCTCGTTCAGTGAGAAACAATAGTACATTGTGCATCTAGGAGGTAAGTACGGTATTACTAACACGCGTGTTAGAAGCCCGACGCTCGAGTTAGTATTCCGCTTACTGACCGTGATGCATAAAATATTTTTCATCACACTTGCGAGTAAAAAAATAGTCATTAAGACAAAATATTATGAATTGACGTAAAAACATTTCTGTTACTCCTTATGGAATTTAACTTTTCTATTACACCAGCGATCATTCAAGCGATGGCGCGAATACAAAGCTAGTGTAATGAAAAGGTACATTACAAATTAATTGATCCACTTATGCCTTTACTATCCTAATTAAAAACGTCACATCAGTTGCTCGAGCCAAAAATATACCTCTTATCTCAATCGAATAGGCATGAAATAAGATTTGGCTACTTACCTACTGATACCGGCCGATAGCCATTTATGACTTCAAAGTTATCTGTATTTATGCTCCGTTATGTCAATACATTATATTACAATATCTCCTTGAAGGTTTATCACGCGAATTTGTAATTTTTACATTTTTTCTGTAGTTTGATAAATCTATATAAAGAATTTTATATCGTCCGAGAAAAAATGCATGAAATGTTTACTTGAAATGTCACGTAACTCGAAACTGGACTCAATTAACATGTTCATTCAGTCCATTCAGTCAGATATGATATGACAGATCCTTTGAAAAAGGCAAAGATAATAAAAATGAGAGGTGAGAATATGATCACAAAATTGAAACCTCTCTAGAACTTCGAAAGCAAAAAGTTTGTCTTACATCTGTAGAGCCCCTGGAACGTGGGAGCCCGAGGGGAAAGTGAGTCAGTTTTCTAAAGGTGCATTTAGACCAAACGAACATTCGCTCAGTCTATCCCCTACTTAAAGGTGTATTCAGACCAAACGAGCATTCGCTATTCTATCCCCCACTCTACGAAATCAACGAATCACGTTTTGTGTGAATGCACCTTTACGAACTCAACGAATTTCGACGAATCACGTTTGGTGTAACGAACGAATTTGGCAGAGTAGGGGATATAATGAGCGAATGCTCGTTTGGTCTAATGCACCTAGATTGCGTTTTATTTCTCACCTTGGTATAATCGTTTGTTGTGGGTAAAAGTGTAAACGTTTTTGGTTTTCGTTAATTTTAACTGAATGCACGTCACGTTTAAGTCTCTAATGTGTGCACAGAAAATCCAAAATATATTCAAGCGTCAAAATACTTAATACTTGATATTCAGAAAATTGTGACGAATATTGTATTAACTACTGTTGCCTGTAATTTCTGTATTTTTTGTCTTGTGTATGTATAAAACTGTGTAAGGTTACGAGTACTTGGTTACTCGAAATAAACAATTTTTTTTAATTTTAATTTAATACCCGTAAGGCCATCCGCACACCGGTAAGTTCTTACGTAAGTTATAGGGACGGAGCTATACTAAGGAATGAGAGGTGAATATCACTATCTCGTTCCTAAGTATAGCTCCGTCCCTATAACTTACGTAAGAACTTACAGGTGTACGGCTGGCCTAACACCAAATGTGTTCAGGATCACCCCAAGATTATTCGAATTTCCCGCCAAACTTATAAGTAGAATTTCTGTGGTCAGAGTCTGAATTAATCGTAAGTCACAAGTTACAGAGATCAATAATCAATAACTTGCTAGTTAAAGTTATCAATCCGTTCGAGTATATTTGCTTGTAAACATGCGGACATGTTTAGATAACGGTATTTATTGGCAATGCACGCTCGATATGTACCTATATCGGATCTTCTATTTATTATAAATATTATAATCGATAAATTATCTTTACCTATTTCTGAGTTGAAAATTGAAGTAGAGAGAATAATAAATAATAAATACTTCAATATGTGACTGTATAGTTCGTCAATAAAAAACAATTTTACAATCAGCGTCTCTTTTAGAAGACTTAAAACATTAAACTTAGAGTTCACTTACATTTTTAGTTTAATTTATAGTTATTTAGTAGTACATACCTATTAACGTTAAAATAAGTACCTATATTGGTTATTGGTAATGGTGGCTTATGATGGTCCTGTCCCGTTTTATCCATTTAACGTACTATGCGTCCCTTTCGCTCTTGCATACCTCTTACACCAAACGAGCGATGCTCATTCTAGAATGAGCATTCGCTAGAACGTGAGAGCAAAACCGTCAAACGATTAGACGCGGTACAGTCAAGTGCAAAAATAAGTATCGAAAGAATCCGTTCATAAATATGTTACGACGTTCTTATTACACAGAATTAGAGTGCACTGGGACATATTTTTGAACGTTTTTGTATACCTTATTTTGTCTTCGACTGTACCATAATAAGCCTACTGATATACTTACCCAATTTGATTACAGCAAGTATAAGTAATTGCTATTGAATAGTAACGATAAATCACGGCATCTAATCATTTGAGAAAGATTAATAAATAAAAGAAAAAACATACCAATCGCTTCCTTTATTAAATAAAACTGCCAAATAAATACATAAGGTAGAAAGTGAAAAGAAGATAAAATACAGAGTCTTATAACTAATAATTGTCACCCCACCACTCCTCTGTGTAGTCTTGGTCGAAGTGTCTCCTGAAAACAAGATACTAAATTAATAAAAATACATTTTAATAAACATAATCCTGATACGCGGCTAAAGTTTAGTAACATCTTCAAGTTCAAAGGTGCTTAAGCACATATTTACACTCTATAAAAAAAACAGTGTTAACTCCACAGCCACATCGAGACACTGTTGAAGGTCTTAACTTAATGTGCCTAAATGATAAGTACACACATCTCCTACATTCTCAAACACTGCCTCTCACGCACACCTCTACAACATTTTTTCTTTCTCACACACACTTTCTAACACACAAACATACAGACAGTTATTACTTATTGTTTAATCCATAGTAGGTATTAGTAAAGTAAGTTTCTACTTTTTTAGAATTATAACTAACGTGAGACTCAAACATATTTAAATATTTATCACACGGGTTACTCACGTAATTTAAGCCGATAATTGCTCGACATGTTTCGATCCATTTAGAGGACTTGCGCTCTAGCAGAGCGCAAGCCCGCAGTACACGTCGGGCTTTGGTCGCGGATACTCCATGATGAGGATCCTCTAAATGGATCGAAACATGTCGAGCAATTATCGACTTAAATTACGTGAGTAGGTAACCCGTGTGATAAATATTTAAATAAGTATCTACTCTCATTTGTCTCGCTCATTTTTCCATAAATCTTTGGTACCATATTTTTTCTAAGGATAAACCTTATTAACGGCTCTAGGTAATCGAAGTAAAAAAAAAAAAATTACCACAATAAATCACTCCCATTAAAACCGAATCTGGTCGCCACGTGACAGGCATTGCCTAGTGTGGGGCCGCAAGATGTTTGTGTACCTATTAGTCTCAGGTTTTTCTTTCAATCTTTTTTTTAAACTTGGGCAGGCCCACATTTAACGTACCTTCTAGCAGGCGGCGTGCCGGGCGATCGGCGGACCGGCGAGCGACACCCGGGCTGGCGACGCGCCACTTCACCGAGCAGCGACAAGCAGGAGCGCGAGAGACGCTGATTGAAGTTCTACAACACGACACCAATAAATAATATCATGGGATAATAAGCGCAGTGTGAAGAATCCAGGCGCGGATCCAGGGCTTTGTTGAGGGGGGAGGGGGGGGGGGCACTGCCCTATGATATGTGATATTTTATATTTAAAACAGCACCCAGATCAGTCCTAATACCTGAGCACCACACACCAAACAGCACTTAAGTCCAGTGTCAGGGGGGCAAATGCCCCCATTGCCCCCCCCCCCTGGAAGAATCATCTAGTGGGCCAGCAAGGCGATGGCAACTGACAGGTTACTGCTGGTCTCCTGTTCGTTGCCGCCGCGATTTGGACTCCATTTTTCACTTACGATAGGTGGAGTGGAGCCAATTTGTTGTGCCAATATAAAAAAAATCGGGGGCCGTGTGGTGACGGCAGTAGCAATACATTTTGCTGGCTGTGTGACTCAACCTCGTATAATGGATTAATGGCATACGAAGTTGTGTCTGTACAAAATACATTTTATATAGGAGGTTTAGGTCATACACCCTAGACCTACGAGGTTGAGTCACAGAACCATCGATTTATCACCACCTCAACTCCTCCTGCGGGTATCGTAAGAGTCAACTAAGGGATTGAAGTGTCACTGACCATTCTTTGATAAAAGATTGATGATAGGTAGGTAGCAGCGACATCATAGTGGACACAAATTACTGCGATCGCTAATCCGTTTGCCCAGCGTCGCGATTGTGGGCATGTATCTCCTTATGCGTCTATACGCATAGTTAACAGGAGAGGCCTACGTCCAGCAGTGGACTAACATATGATGATGATGTGAATTGTGAATATTCTCGATACAACAATTTTATTGCTGTCAGTAGAAAAAAGCGGCGTATTAACATTTTCTCTCTCAGGGCAGCCATCTCTTAGCGTTAACTTTAGCCTACATTGTTGATACCCATCGTCCGGTCGATACTCAGTTGTCAATCTCTTTTTCTTTACGAAACCTTCCAAGGAGCTAAATTAAGGCATATTCATACTTAAATACTTAGAAAACAAGTATGAATAAAGAACAAATGTTTTGTGATAATTACACAAACAAGTATTATGTCCTCACCGAGATTAGAACCCGGAACTCAAGCAGCGCAGGCCAACTACAGAAGCCATGGACTAGCAGAGCTAGTCAATTCTCATACTTATACAGGGTGTTCGTTTCGATATGCGATAAATTAGACAGGTTACTTGGGCCATTAATAGAAGTTGTCTGGTATATCGGCTTTTGGAAAATTCGATATTTTTTTTTTGTTTTCATACATAATAAATGAAATGGTAAGTGTGGGAGAACCTTAAGAATAAAATAAAAGTTAATCTCGGGTGACTGACGGCACATGTCAAAGTAAGTAACATTAGAATGTAATAAAAGTTGCAATACACATGTTCAGTGGTTAAACTCATTTTTTTAATAATTCAATAACGGTAAGAGTTAAAACACTAGTTTCTTAGAGAAATTAATTATATTTGACCTAAATAAGCTTCCTTTAAAGTTATAGCATATGAAGAAAAACACGCTGTATATTATTACTCAACTTATTTCTGTTAATTTCAAAGGCTACTTTAGTAACTTAAGAGAAAAATCCTACCGACTGCGCCATATTTTATTATCATAAAACAATAGACAACTTTATAATATTGATTATACTTGACTAATATTAATTAGTAACTCAAGTATTAATAGTATGCATATTCAAAATATCGATAATGCAAAACAGAATACACATAACACGGATTAAAAGAAAATGCGTTTTGATCGCTCATAGATCAGTAAAGTGACCCAGTGCCAGGATTCAATTGCCTCTCTCCACCGTCCCCAAATGACGGTGAAACGACTGACCCACCGCTGTTGAATGCGATCCGGCCACAGTTGCAGAAGCGGAAACGCGGGAGCAGCCACACATACTCCAGGAGGAGTATCGTTTGTATATTCATTCAATGTCATGATGTGTTTGGCACTTGTGAATGACTCACCGGAAGACAGGAGCCCCTCATCTCCCGCAAGTCGATCTTGCGGAATACCTCACACAGCAGGAGCTCATGCAGGGTCGGGGTCCGTGGCCCGAAGATTAGCTCGATCATCTCCACTATCTATAACACAAATAATAAATCAGAGGATAATCTTACGCAAGTCAGTCTAGATTCGAAGAAAATGAATCTTATGCCACGAGCGTGTGGATCAAACATAGCTTTTATACTTTTTGGTACAGCAAATCAGCGTGAAATTAAAAATCTTAATTTCTGTTTTGGTGATCATTTTATTAACTGTAAGCTATATTGAAATATAAAAATGAAAGGGCCAATAAAATTTTAAATTCCTAAATATATCGTACTAAATTGTCTTTACAAAGCTGACTGCAATTAAGGATTTTTAATTTCACGCTATTTGGATGTCCCTAAAAGTGAAAAAAATCGTTCAATATGGAACTTTGCACAAGAGTAAAGACCGCCTTTACAATATGGTGCTTTGGAAAACGCAGAAGATAACCGAAAATTCACTAAACCTTTTTTAATACACTCCTGGCTTAACCTAACTCAGCGGATCTAGCAAGGATGCCATTCTGCAATCGTAAACGATAAGCGATAAGTAATAAATGTATGACCTGAAACACATGATTCTCACCCTGCAAGCGGCTAGTAGAAAAACAGGACTAGAGATAAATTTCCATAAATCTAAATTAATGACTAACAGTACAGAAACACCACTGCATATTGAGGACACCAAGATGGAGTATGTTGCAGACTACATTTACCTTGGTAAGCAAATCTCATTCAATTCCAAAAATATTGAACACGAAGTCGACAGAAGAATTAAAATCACATGGAATAAATTTTGGAGCCAAAAAGAAATTCTGAAAAGCACAATGCCTATTACATTAAAAAAGAAAATCATGGATTCATGCTTACTTCCATCTCTTACATACGCCTCACAAACATGGAAATTTACTAAGAGTGTTAAAAATAAAATCACTAAATGCCAAAGAGGTATGGAAAGAAGTATTACCAATATAAGAAAAATTATGAAAATTAATCACAGCATAATCAGATCAAAAACCAACGTTATAGACGCGCTCCAGTACGCAAGAAAGCAAAAATGGAGATGGGCAGGACATGTCGCCAGAATGAAGTCGAATAGATGGGCTAAACGAGTTACCATATGGCCAGGACCACCAGGCAAACGTACCAGTGGTAAACCACACACGCGATGGTCAGACGAGATAATAAAAGTCGTAGGAAAAAACTGGATACAAAAAGCACAGGATAGATCGGACTGGATATCTCTGGAGGAGGCCTTCACCTGAGAGGGGGTTCTTGCGACTACAATTCACAATTAAACTAATTAATTTAGAATAATCGTACAAATAATAAATTGACGACAGTAATGTTCAAATAATTATTTTTAGCAAAAAAAATGAATTTATTTTTATTTAAACTGGACATTCAATACATAACTTTCGTTTAAAAAATAATAATGTAATAAAATAATATATTGTTGACATTGTACCGAGTATGGCAAGAAATAAAAGGCTTTTTTATTTTTTTTTATTTTTATTTTATTTATAATAAATGTATGAGAATGACAGATTCGTACGAAAAGTCACGCCACGTCAGTATATGATGGTCCCATGTTTAATCTAACAAGTAATCAAGTGCGAAAGTGCCGTGTAGCACGAGAAACGGCAAACGCGTGACCATCATAAGCCACATGGTCCCGTGACTTATCGTTTATCGTACACGATTGAGATTGACGATTGAGTTACATTACTAAAAGCTCACGTGAGGGTAGTTTGGCAACAAATCCGGCAGTAGAGAGAGATCAAGGTCGGCGCCTGCACACATCTCGTACAGGACACGGCCGAAACTGAGTGCCTCGACGTGTTCGGCGGGCGCTGGGATGCGAGGCGGCGCGCCGATCATTGTGTTCTCTAAGGCACATATCCTGAGGAAAATTTATCAATGATAAATTACGGTAAAAGGAAAACGGATTATCTACAATTTGCCCGGAATAATTCTATCAACAATGCCTTATTGTTCACACGATTTGACGAGCTAGCAATCGATTTTTAATTTTTTTAAAGCGTTTTTATATCGCAATTTTTTTTTTTAAATGTATCATTCGACTTATTAAACAGTGAAATTATAAGGTAAATATAAAACATAGAATATGCATAATCAAAGACACAATATTTACGCTACATTGCTGTCAATAGGCAGTGCCCAGAAGGGTGGCCGTATTTCCTCGCTGAAAACTGAAAAGCTATACTTTGTGCAAAATATTGACCAGACCTCTGGTTACCAGAAACCTCTATTAAGCGTGCCCACAGATCTTTGCATGATCGAGTTTTTTTATACTGGAATTACTATGAATTCGACTAAGCCCCATGTTGGGCGCCATTACCAGCATTGTCAACAAAATATCGAAATTTAAAACAAGCTATTTTACGATAGACAGTCATGGTATACTAAATAAAAAAAACCGGGCAAGAGCATGCCGGGCCATGCTCAGTGTAGGGTTCCGCAGTTATTCAAAAACGGCTGGCCCGATTAGAACGGAACGAACCTAAAACTTATAAATACTTGGATGAATGAAACCTTCATTGATGGAGAGTATTTATTTGAAAACTGTTGCTGTTGGTGCTTTAGTTGGCAGGCACCAGTGATGGCCGCTTCAATGTTATTACTAAACCCAGACGGTTGTATTATGCAAAACAAATAGCTCTAATAAGAATGAAGACAGTAAGAATGTATTTTTCACCACCCCAACCGTTCCCGCGGGTATCGTAAGAGTCGACTAAGGGACTGAAGTTCTTTGATAGAAGATTGATGATGGGCAGCAGCGTAACACATTACTGCAATCGCCAATCCGCTTGTCCAGCTTGGCGATTATGGACATTTACCTCCTAACGCGTCTACTATACGAATAGTTAATAGGAGAGGCGTCGTCTAGCAGTTGACTGAAGTAGACTGATAATGATAAAAATGAATAAATGTACAGCATTGAGGTCTTGTATATTCTGGCACAACTCACCTGGCTACGCCATTCTGAATCATCACATTCCCTGAATGCAAGTGCCGAAAGGGCGGGAATCCCTTCTCTCGAAGAAAGGTTAGACCCTCAAGTATCTGCCGACCAAAGCGGGCTACCTGCCACGCTGGGAGACCGGTTCCGATAGAGTCGTATTTGCGGCTATATTCTTCATTCCAGGTGCTCTGGAAACAGATTCTTAATGAGAGAACATTAGGGTGGTTCACAAATGTAGGAAAACAAATTTGGTATTATATTCTCGCTCCACCAGTGGTTTCTAGTTCGTTATAGAAAAAAAAAAATTATATTACAAAAGATTAGCTTTAAAGTCTATTCATCCTTAGTTGTTTTACTTAGTAAACAACTTTCTAATCTAAAAGTACACGTTTTTTCATGTAAACGGCCATATTTGCCTATACCAAAATACCTGAGGCCGTATTTGTGCAGTCCGTCCGTAGTAGTGATTAGTAAATTGCTTAATTTTTAATCAAGGAAACAGCAGTTTACAACAGAAACCGGGTATTTTTAGGTTAGAAAGTTGTTCACTAGATAAGACAACTAAGGATGAATGGACTTTCAATATTACCTCATCATAGCAACCCCTAATTGCAGTTAGTTATATTTTGCAGAGATGAGTTTAAGGTCTAAACGAATAGAAAACACCTGGTAGAGCACAGGATCTAAACTCGATGGAGCACTTGGTAAGCAGGGGTGTCTGATGAGGGGCATCTGACCAGGAAAAATATTCCTTACCTTGTAAATGAGGTCCTTGAGACTGCCTCTGGCATTAAAAGGCATTACGGTCAGTGCATGTCCACTGAAAGCTTCTAGGTCCAATACAGGGTAGATATAGGGGTGGTGAACGGAGCGGAACAACTCCTGGATCAGGGCTCGGGAGCGCTCGCTGAACTCGATGGGGCACTTGCTTGGCAGAGGCATCTGGGGAAGACCAGGTGGCTTATGATGGTCCCGTTTTATCCATATATCGTGCTACGCGTCACTTTCGTACTTGCATACTTGTTAGAACGTGACAGCAATGACGACAAACGATTAGACGCGGTACCAGCACATTTAACGCAAATAAAGAATTATTAATATTTATTATTATTAGTAACAGAGAGAGGAAACCACGATACGCTACTGAAAGTTAGCGATTGGAAACTTGGATACGCACTCAGGAAACGTAAGAGTATATGAGAATAGATTTAATGTATGGCCAATCCGACGAACAATTCTCTCGTAAATTGATTTCCCAAACGACATAGTTGTATCGCTTTGGTTCAGTTGGGAACAACCGTTAACCAAATTCACGTTTCGCGTATTACATTAGGCTAAATCATCATTAATGAAATCATCATTTAAGATTTAGAGACAATAAAAATATCTGAAAATGCACTTATGCCAAACATCGAATGTGGCAATGATTCGTCCAAAAGGGAATGATCATTTACCATACTGTTATCGGTGACAAATTACTTAGTGTGATATAGTGTGGGTATTATTACCGATATTTTTTTGCTCTTGCGTCAAAATATGGCCAACTAGGTAGCGTATTTTTCCATAGGCTCTCACGCTACTTAATGAATAACAAATCGAATTAAACCTTTTCATCACACTTGCTGTATAAGCGCGCCATTGCTTGCATACGTAGCGGGAGTAATAGAAAAGTGAAATTCCCTAGGGAGTAATGGAAATGTTAGTACGTCATTCATAATATTTTGTTTTAAAACTATTTTTTTTATTCGGAAGTGTGATGAAAAAACTTGTATGCATCACGGTCGGTAAGCGGAATACTGACTCGAGTCATTAAAACGGCGTCGGGCTTCTAACACTCTCGTTAGTGATTCCGTACTTACCTCCCTAGATGCACAGTGTACTATTTCTTGGTTTGCTTAGGTCCCAATCTAGGCCAATATAATAGCAATAGTGCTTTCACGGCATCCGCCATAACTTTAGGCGTAGTTGGCGCGGTAGGCCCAATAGTACAAGACGCATTTATGTGTTCTTAGTGTTTCTTACCAATGATAGAAGACGGTCAGTCTTGATAGAGTTATCGTGAACAGCAAACCAGTATTTATTACGCCGGGAGCCAATCGTACTCAACTGCGATATCAGATCATACCTGAAAATAGAAGCTGTTGTAACCTTTTGACTTACTTCTTATCACTGAACTGTCACGCACACGCCTACCATTCAACATTGACCCTGTACGTTTGATCGTACTCAAATTTTAATATCTTAAAACAAATAATATTATGAAGTTTTGTTTGATACTGACGCCATATCTTTGCCATAACGGTGCTCTTATAGCACGGGTTAGTAAAGGTTAATTATATGATATTCCATTTCCTTCACCGTAGATAATACATGTAATTAATAAAATAACAAGTCCAAAGAGGCGTATTATTGTTTACCTTGAACTCTGTGCTAAATAGTCCGTGCAAATTGCGAATGCTGCCGGATTTTCCATGGATCTCTCGCCAACTCTAAAAATTTAAAAATGTTATTATAGGAAGTTCGACGAAGTTACGAGTCAATGCAGATTAACATACTTAGGTATCTATAAACAATAAGAAAGTTACTCCGAGGAAACCAGACCTTCCCACTACAGCTATGATGCCTATGATATGTGAATGATATAGCCGCACAGCCGCGTGGAGACAGCAATATCACCACATTCACCACCCCAACTCTTCCCGTGGGTATCGTTAGAGTCGACTGAATTTTACGTCGACTTTGCAGTGTCACTAACTAGTTGTTTATATAAAAATTGTCTTCATAGTGGACACACTACTGCGATCGACAATCCGCTTGCCCAGCGTGGCGAATATTTCATTACCAACTAAAACGAGTATTAATAAGAGATACCGTCCAGCAGTAGACAGAGGCTATGATGTGACTGTGTGATATGAGGGCCACTTACTTCGGGGAAGAAGGTGGCTCCGAAGTCGACGGCGAGGACTTGCCGGAGCCGGTTCCTATCAGGGACTTGTTGAAAAGCAGTTTGGCCAGCGAGTCGATCTTCTGCGCCACGAGAGGAGCCTTCTCGGAGTTCTCTTCTGCACAAATTATATTATCTATGATTTCGTCCGCTGATAAGCAAAACTCACTATAAAAACTGTAATTACTCTTAGTAACCTCTTATAGACTAGCGGCCCATACTGAAAAAAATATGGGTCATTTGAACCACCAGGTGACCTATCTAGAACGATATAAGAGCATAAAATAATAAGATTCAGCACTATGCCGTCACTTGTAAGCTGTCCAACTGACTCCTGGTGAGAATTTAAAAGTACAGGTAGAGTGAGTACATTTTGGTCATATATTTTTGTACGGCATTCTTACCACCGATAGATCCATGAAAAATAATAAGAAAACGCACAGTGCCGTACAAAAATAGTGCGCCTTGTGAGTATGATTTTTTTTTTATTTTCCGACAATCACCAGGGTAAATTTGGCCATTTGATTTTGTACGGCATCTGTGTCATACTATTTCAATTCTGCTTCTAATCCATTATTCCGCAACGCCGTACAAAAATCATGCGACAAGGGGAAAAAATCGAGGGTTGCAATCCCCTCTCTTTCCGTAGTCCAGGGGGTCATTTGACACAACATGAAATAAATTTATTTTGAAAGTATTTTATGCATAGGTAATATTTTTTCATACGCCGTACATTTTCGTTGGTCCAAAGGGAAAAAACTGAAAAAAAAATCCATGTAACGAAATGTAAGGTGATTTTTTTTCATACGGTATTTATATAGTTTGTTTGTACTACTTTTCATAGTCTTTTCGTGATTTTAGGTTCATAGTTAGTAAATACGTTAAGTATGGGTTTGTATACTATCGATTTATACCAAAATACAGACATGTTGTCACTGATAATTTCAAAATACAACATATTTTTGAGATGTACTCATGACACTCAAATGAATAAGTAAAAAATAAATAAATAAATAAAATTGTACTTACAGTTTTTTGAATTATGTAAATGTGTGTTTGAAATCTACCTTTTCACTGGTATTAAAAATAATAATTATAACTTTGTTAATTTCATGTAAATTGACTTGTAACTAGTTTTTTTTATTTTAGATAACCTAAAATTTATATTGAAAATTAAATGCGCGTATTTGTTTTGACAGTTGATTAGGGTGATACCGTCGATCTTGTTTCCAATAAACTATGGATGGGTTGTTAATGACGGCCGGTACGATTTCGATTGGTTTCACGGCGAGGAATGCCCCCAAAAAGTCTGTGACATAACGGAACCGGATGAGGAATCAGGCGAAGAAGATGATGACGTCATAGGTAAATAAATAAATAAATCTTTACATCTTTAATTTGTACGTAAGACTTTGATTTTGACAAATACATATTTATGTTTCAGAAAATAATAGAGAAGATAATTCGGACGTCGATGAAGACATTGATTCCGATAACAACTCTGCAACTGATTCTGATACTGAATAAATTAGGCGAAGGAGATGATGACGTCATAGGTAAATAAATAAATAAATCTTTACATCTTTAATTTGTACGTAAGACTTTGATTTTGACAAACACATATTTATGTTTCAGAAAATAATAGAGAAGATAATTCGGACGTCGATGAAAACATTGATTCCGATAACAACTCTGCAACTGATTCCGATACTGAATAAATTAGGCGAAGAAGATGATGACGTCATCATAGGTAAATAAATAAATAAATCTTTACATCTATAATTTGTACGTAAGATTTTGATTTTGACAAATACATATTTATGTTTCAGAAAATAATACAGAAGATAATTCGGACGTCGATGAAGACGTTGATTCCGATAACATTTTTATGGATTTTGTCTAAAAATGTATAGGTATATTTTTTTATCATTATCATAAAATATACACGGTGCTCGTGAGCATTCCGAAAGATTTTAATGCTGAATTCCTGAGCATATTTACTTAATGTTACATAAAATTACCGGGATTTGGCTTGGTTCCAGAGATAATTAACCTTTTTTCGAAATAAGATTTTCGACGTAACTCGTCATTAAACTTCTTTTTGATTACAATGCTACCACAATGTGTTCGAATATTACCACACCTTTTGCCTGACAATCAAAAAATAAGAATAGACTTGACGAAAAAACCTGTCCCTAACAAAAATCATTTAAAATTTTAATTTTAACAAATTTTTGTAATGATAAAAAGTATTGGAAATGTTAAAAAGTTTTTTTTTTGTGGAATTTGACATTAGGCCTTATAATATTTTTTGTTTATTTTGATGTCTAGAATGCATACTTAAAATCTTTCGCAATGCTCGCGAGCACCGTGTGTAGATTTTTCTAAAAATGATTGTTTTATTTATTGAAATCATTACAATGAAACAAATCAATTATATGTACAGTATCAATAATGTTTGAAGTATATATTAAACCAATTTTTTTTTTATAATTTACTTTATTTATTTTCAAAACTACACACACTGTACATAGATTAAATCTAACTAATCTACTTAACCTAACCTATGAAAATTAGGCGAAGAAGATGATGACGTCAAAAATTATATAAAACTGTTGTTACTGGGATTGACAGTTTCAATTCTTGGATATAATATACACACTGTTTCAGTTTAGTTAGACGGCATAGTGATTTTATCATATTATCAATTGTTCTCTTCAAAAATATGTTAATGCCGTACTGTATCAGATGGCCATAAAGTACCCTTAAAATTATAGCGTCAATTTCATCAGCCTAAAATATATGGTCTGCATAAAAATGTACGGCATATTTTTTTCCTAATTTATCTATATCAATACTATTTAAAACAAGGGATTAAATGTAAAAAACTGCAATATTGAATTAATCTATAAAATTTAAACTTTTACAATAATTTGCAAAAAGTCAGTTTTTGTATTTCTCTATAATTATTTTTAGAACGGTTTCTTTTGTACGGCAATACTATATAACAATAGTATTTTACAATATCATGTTAAAAAAAAAGTTCCCGTACAGGATCAAATGATTTTTCAGCTCTAAAAATCAAGGATACGATGAAATGAAGATGATTATTGATAATACATTCAAATGAACAATCATTTTTGACGGCATTATTTTTAATAGTACTTTTGAGTGCTAGATAATGTTTTGGAACCGAAGCCGTACTTTTTCAAATCACCCCCTTGACCACAGAAAGAGAGGGGGTTGTAACCCTCGATTTTTTCCCCTTGTCGCATGATTTTTGTACGGCGTTGCGGAATAATGGATTAGAAGCAGTATTGAAATAGTATGACACAGATGCCGTACAAAATCAAATGGCCAAATTTACCCTGGTGATTGTCGGAAAATAAAAAAAAAATCATACTCACAAGGCGCACTATTTTTGTACGGCAGTGTGCGTTTTCTTATTATTTTTCATGGATCTATCGGTGGTAAGAATGCCGTACAAAAATATATGACCAAAATGTACTCACTCTACCTGTACTTTTAAATTCTCACCAGGAGTCAGTTGGACAGCTTACAAGTGACGGCATAGTGCTGAATCTTATTATTTTATGCTCTTAATCGTTCTAGATAGGTCACCTGGTGGTTCAAATGACCCATATTTTTTTCAGCATGGGCCGCTAGTCTATTATGTTAGTATTAAATCAGAACTGAGATACGAGCTTTATTTCAAGTAGCCAGTTGTTACTTAGTTAGTTTTGCTTCTCAGCCAACGATTTATACATAAGTAGTGCTCGGACTTAAAACACAAATTAAAAATATTTAAATAATTTTGTAGAACTGATTTATTTATTACGACGATACAAGATTTGCCTACTTAGATATTACGCAAGTTTCTTTTATTATAATGGCTATCGAACAAAAATATTTTTTCCTAACTAGTGCGCAAAAACGAACTTTGCGCACGCTTCGCGCGCGGTAATTTCTCTATTTGACTCACTTGTTCTGAAAAAAATCGTCCCTTACACGTGGAATAACTTTTTTTCGGCGAGGGTGAAAGTTGGAGCCTGAGTGAAACGAGGGCGACAATCAGCCGAGCTAGTTAGAAAATGTACTATTTACATCTTCAAAAACTTTTCTTAGTCAATTAGTGTGTATAATTCGTGTCTCACCTTCGCTCTCCTCTCTGTCAGTGGACACAGACCGGATCCGGAAGGCGTCCCTCCTGTTGGCAGCCGCTATGGACTCGGGGTTCAGCTCGGCTGCCGACTGCGCCCTGCGGCACGCTCCACGGCGTTTCTTCTTCCTATGTACATTTTTTAAACTACAATGGTATTCATGGTAAACACATAATTACCAGTGATCGGTGTTTTGGATTCTCCCGGCGGGTCTCCTATAGTAACTTGAAAAATAAACTTTATGTATAAGTATTGCCATATTTCTGTTTCATAAAGTATGCTCTTGTGTGTATAATACAATAGTGTTAAATAAAATTTTACAGTCACATCCGTAATTTTTTTATACTCGAAATATCGCTAGGGGAAACCCAAAAAACCGATCACTGATAATTATTAATTACACATACTTTCTACAATAATATAAAATAGAATAGTACATTAGGACACAAGTACGAAAAACATGAAATTTGAAAAGAGTGGCGATGTTTTAAAACACGACTGATTTTTAAATCTACACGAGTTACGAATTTCGTTTTTGCACGTGTCTCGTACGACGTTCTTTAGTGCAGATGGCCCTCCGAAGTTTTGGACCTAACGTAAAATGACACAATTTTCGCACTAGAGCCTAAAAACGGCACCATCTGTACTAAAATAAAATTTTAAATAGGTATATCAGAAAATCTCCAGGGGTATGGTATACTGCTAGTTCGTCGCAATATTTTTCGCCTAATTTTACTTCACAACCAACTTATGGCAGATGATTTACTTGGCATACCAACGTTTACCAACTTTCATATGGCCGAATTTTCATTTGGCAACTAACTAGGTTAGGTTGGAACCTAATTATATGCGAAAGATGCGTCTGCGTAGCGTTGGTTTGCCATGTGTGATGATTCTGCTAAATGAAACTATGGGAATAATAGTTTGGGAAGAGATAATGCCATATAATTTTCGGCCACATATCCGTAAATCCTTCTCCATATTACTACCGGTAAATTGGCAATATTGCCATAGTAGGATGAGTAAAACCTCCTCGACCTTTCGAAGGCATTTGACCGCGTCAACTATGACATTCTTTGGCGTAAACTCAAGGAGACTGGCATGCCTACTGAGTGTGTAAAAATACTTGAGTACTGGTATGGAAATCAGTTGAACCAGGTGAGATGGGCGGATGAATTGTCAGCCGAGTTTAAGCTAGAATGTGGTGTAAGGCAGGGCGGAATTTCCAGCCCCAAGTTGTTCAATTTGTACATGGACGAGCTGATAGTCGGCCTCAGCAGCATGCATGTGGGTTGCTACATAGATGGTGTGAGTGTCAATAGTATTAGCTATGCCGATGACATGGTGCTGCTGGCGCCGGCTGTCAGCGCGCTTGAGCAACTTCTTAGAAATTGTGAGACATACGCTCGTTCCCATGGCCTTGAATACAATGTTACGAAAAGTGAAGTAATGGTATTTAAGGCAGGAACGGTTAAACCCTACTATATGCCACCAGTTATGTTAAACGGTAAGCCCCTCAAAGTTGTTGAGAAGTTTAAATATCTTGGTCACATTATAACGAATGATCTGAATGATGACCAGGATATTGAGAGGGAACGCAGGGCGTTAGCGGTGCGGGGGAATATGCTGACCCGCAGGTTTGCTCGCTGCTCTAGGGAAGTCAAAATCACCTTGTTTAAAGCTTACTGTCAGAGTTTTTACTCGAGCAGCCTGTGGGTTCGGCATACTAAGAGAGCATATAACGCCCTGAGAGTTCAATATAACAATGTGTTTAGAATGCTGTTGAGCTTACCTCGCAGGTGCAGTGCCTCGGGTATGTTCTGTGAAGCCCGTACTGATGGGTTTCCAACTTTAATGAGAAAGAGGATTGCATCTCTTTTGCGACGAATCAGAGAGAGCTCCAACAGCATTCTAAACGTTATTGTTGAAAAGTATGACTGCCCAATATTCTGCTCGTGGATTCAGCAGATAAAAGGTGTTGCATATACTTTAGATTAAGATATTGTTTTTTATAATTGTAATTTTAGTGTTAAGTACTTATGTAATAACTAACACTCTATGGAGCCTCGCTCTGAAATAAAGATTTATTATTATTATTATTAAAACACTGGGTGAATTTCACAGCGTTTCGACCGCCGTCATAAACATTTCCCAATTATTGCGGTACGCCTTGTTTATTCGAATATGTTTGTTGTATATTGTGTAGAGCACCGCGAGTCCTACTCAACAGCCGAAAATGTCATTTGAATGTACAAGGACATGTTCTGCGGCCGTTGATGACAGGGATTGAATTGAAACGCCGTGAAATCCAGCGAGCCACGAAATCAAGTTTATGCTAATGGCTTTCACGTCGCGTGGTGACACGACAAAATCTGTAGAACCGACCACCGACAGATGTGAGACATGTTCTCAGATGTCGTATTCACCATGGCGGTCAAGCCTGTGCAATTCTCAAAATGTTTGTATGAAATGAAACGTTGTAAACAAAAAGGAACGCTTCATACAAAACATTTGAAGACATTTTGGGAAATGTGGTAGATCTTGGTCAGCATGACTGTCCCAGCCAACCAATTTTTATCAATATCAAAGACGTGATCCAAATGTACAAATTTTTTGAGGAATGCTCGCCAGGGGTCTACCATGTTCTGCTAATGCGATTCAGTTGAGGACCTAAACTGAATCTCGATGTAAAGAATAGTGTCATACTTCCTGGCGGTGACATGGTGTCGTACAGTATTCAAACTAACATCAATAAAATGTACATTAAATGTACGAAATTGTGCGCTAATAAAAAAAATTGTACTACACGTACGAGACGAGAAAACGGTGTTAATCTGTCACCGCTAGGAAGCATACTTCCTGGCGGGGGCTATTTATTTTGTTATATTACGGCCGAATTTTCAATGGGCATGTCAATGAGAAAATATGTACGAGAAATGTACGTTCTGGTCCTAAAGCATTTTTGGGTATATCTATCTCATAGGTGCTTTAATTTGGTACTAAAACATTTCAATGGAACTTGATTTATTTAACGTGTTTGATCAATTATATACATCAATAAGTGGCATGTAATTGTCGTCGTACATATTTATGCGTGTACATAACTATTATTACATTGTGCAGTAGATACATAAACTGTTTCCCTATTAATCATCATTGTAAATAACTTCTGCGCGTAATGATATAGGAAATAGGAGTATGATTCGTTATATTAGAAACGAGAAACTATTTCTACAGAGATATTCAGCAATACCAGAACGTACATTTTTCGTACATATTTTTTAATTGACATGCCCATTGAAAACTCGGCCGCAACATAACAAAATAAATAGCCCCCGCCAGGAAGTATGCTTCCTAGCGGTGACGGATTAACACCGTTTTCTCGTCTCGTACGTGTAGTACATTTTTTTTTAATTAGCGTACAATTTCGTACATTTCATGTACATTTTTTTGATGTTAGTTTGAATACTGTACGACGCCAGGAAGTATGACACAAAGAATAACTGTGAAAAATTGACAAGCCGAACCTAAACTGAATCGCATTTAAGAGATCACGGTACCCTTTAATTATTTCCTTGTGAGCTGGGTCGACAAGTGCTCGAGTGGAGACCACGGCTTGGCAAACGCAGCGTAGGACGTCCACCCACACGATGGACAGACGACCTTGTGAAGGTCGCCGGGACACGCTGGATGCAGGTCGCATCTAACCGGTACATGTGGAGGTTCAGAGGGGAGGCCTATGTTCAGCAGTGGAAAAGGGGTAAACGATTTGTCCACCTACCTGTAACTGGTCCTCGGCCGCTCCTGGTAAAACCGGTCATGTCCCGTATACTCCGGCTCCTTCTCCTTCTCCCCATTATTGGCCTGCTGCATGTGCTTGTACAAGTTAAACATCTTGAATTTCCGATGGAAAAACTCCTTCAACTTGCAAATCAGTTTCATTAAAACTGTTAAAACACTGTCACATTTCGATGGTTACTCGTAAACTTGTAATTCCAACTTATGATAAAAGGCTTTTTAAAATGTATTGATTAACTCGGTATGTAAAGCAGGTATTCTGTGCACCGCTGTGGAGTGAACTGTGTCAGTGGTGACTAATTGAAGACCTATAAGAGCGGCTTTGGCTGAGCTATTGAACATCTACGTAGTAATGACCGAGGAATTAATGTTTAACGCTGGAAGCGCATAATGAACAATAAAATGAAGAACTAAATAGCGGTATATATAAACAACGAGTTTACCGAGACGTTTCATTTACAATGAAACCTTCTAGTTTGAAATGGTAAAGCGTATGATAAAACTCTGAAGTGTAATCGTCCATGGGTAACTGTTATCAAGCGCTCCTCATTCTAGCTTATCATCAGATGCCATAAAAAGTATCAAATATTCCTTCAATTTGGTACTTATTTTGCATACTTACCTTACCTACATAGCTGACGTTAAAAATGTCTTGCATAAATCCCGTTACCAAACAGATCGTTGTTTTCGGATTATTAAAAAAAATCAGCTCTAATATCAATTGAAATAGATGGAAGAAGTGACAGTGATAATGATAATAATTATTTAATATTAAAACTAGAAAAAACTTAAAAAACACAAGATTTTCATAAATACCCGAAAAAAACGTTAGATTTGTTCAGACATTTTCAACGCCATACATAACGCATATCCTTCACCCCATTAATCTACGGCGTAGCGCTACGAAAGTTACGAAGTTATTCGTAACAATAACAATTTTTAGAGTCGTAGTTCAGTTGGCATATAGGTAGCAGATTTGTTAGAGCCTCACGCGTGGTAGTATCGTGAATCTAGTTGTAATTTTACTATATCTGTACCTACCTGAGAGCCAAAATCGCCCAAGTACAAAAAAATATCGCACCATTTTAGTATACAATACGTGATTTTTTTTGTGGGCTACAGCAAGTCTAGCTCTTAGTACGGATATACTTTTGATATTATAAGTAAAATACTGTCGTATCTCGCTTTAATTCATTGTTTTTGTCACTTTGTCAGTACTGGTCTTTTGTCAGTATTGGTCTTAGTCGGTGTAATTACTGGCATAGATAGAGGCAATCCATCTAAGTCCTCAGGCTAGGCAGCGCATAGGCGATTTTTTGATCACTATGTCTAAGGGCCTCAGTTCCTGCTTTCCATCAGGTGGGCGGAGAGCTCAGTTCCTTCGTCACATAAAAAAAAAAACAATCAAAGAGCCTGTTCAAACGTACAATCCACTAAGTCTGCGTGAACACCATTCGATGCTGTTTGATGTACGTACCCCGAGTAATCCGATTCTCTAAATACCTACCCGGTGAATGTAGGTGACGGAAATTAGTGTCGATCGCGCTTTTGTATTTAATTACAATTTTATAACTTGATTTCCCATTTTCATTGGCGTAAATCAAATTGGAACTCAATCTGGAAGGCCACCAAAATGAGAGACGGATTTTTTTAAAGACTAGACTAGACTAGACGATTGGCAGCAGCATCATTCTAATAGATACTACTGCGATCTCCAATCCGCTTGCCCGGTGTGATATTAAAATACCTATATTACACTTGTACGTAAAAATCTAAGTTTCTTTACCTATGAGAAAATGACCGTGAACCGTGAAAGAACTCGTTCATAACTAAATCCAAAATACATGTGAGAACCTTAATCTTACCCCTTTGTTAGCCGTCACCTCATATGGGACACGGACAGAATAATAAGCAAATAGGGCAGAAACTTTTTTTCATTAGTATTTAGGATCCCAACGGATCTGGAGATGCGCATTACTCGTAATAATACGGAAAATGCAAATAATAGGTACTTAATCTTATGCGCTTTTATTTAATACTGTTGCGTTGGTTACACGATATTTCAAACAATTCAATAACCACAATTTATAAATAAATTATGTTAAGGTGGATAGACCAAACGAGCGAATGCTCATTCTATCCCCCATTCTACGAAATCAACGAATTTTGACGAGTCACGTTTGTGTAACGAACAAATTTCGTAGAGTTGAAGATAGAATGATCATTCGCTCGTTTGGTCTAAAACCACCTTTACGAAACAATAAAGCAACACAAACGAAAAAATATATGAAGAGGTGAAAACGTTTTAAAATGATCATATAGGTACTGTCCGAAAATCAGTAATTATCGTCTAAGGTGCTTTTCCCTTATCTTATCCCTTTATTTATATAGTTACGTAGAGCTCTAAGAGACAGTGAGCTGGGCTAGAAGAGCAAAGCATCTTACCGACCATGTGAGAGCAGCGTAGGTATACAATCACCTCACCAGCCAGAACGTGACGGCGACAGTAATAAATGATGAACAAGAACCAATCATAAGCATAATACCAGTGATCAAACCACAGTTTAACTTTGAATACGAAAATACTTAGCGAGTAGAGATTATATCAAGCATATTCGCTTATCTAGCGCGACCATATTTATCTACATAATATTGCCATAACTTAAACAAAGAAGTTTGACGAGATAATTTCGACCAGAATTATATCAGCACTGAATAAAACAGTACCGGGGGCCATCGTATTAACAGCTGCCCTGAATTCCATAAGAACTAGACTAAACACAAACTTACGTTTAATATTGTCCTGACGTTTCGAGCATGACGTTACACCCGTAGTCGCAAGCAGACTCGCACGATCCGTTTGTCGTTAAAATACGAGTGATAATCGTGAAAGTTTAAATCAATGTATAACTAGACATATTTCCAAGGATTCTCAGGGTCTATTCTTAGGATGCATGGTAGCTTCTTGAAAATCGCAATAGTTTTCCACCAGCTCATCTAAGACGACGTAGGAAATGACGGTGTGGATGAACTGGCGGATGTAGTACGGGATGAAGCCCTTCCAGAGGTAGCGGACGCCTTTGGAGAGGCGGATGCTATGGAAGATGTCTCGCATGCTGCGGTGGCGCTCTTGGTATGATTGGTATCTGGTGGAAAGTATAAATTTGGTTCACGTTGTTATCTACATAGGCTCCTCGTCGATGGCCAGACCACACGTTGCCAGTTGTTTTGGCACAAGTATACTCGTAAGCTCCGTGAGGTTTTTTTAGTTCAAGTTTCAGAAGGCGTGGTAGTATGTAGTACCTAAATAGTATTTAGTAGTAGGACCACAGAATATATAAACTAGTAGGACCTAGTAGATACAATTTACTATTACGATGTAGTGACAATGAATAAGTTAGTAATTAGTCAAATAGTTTGTAATTAGTTAAGTTTACATATTATCATGGCATCTATCTATGTATTTTTATGAAATTTCAAAATTTTAACGGCCCTTCTGAAACCAGTGGCGTAACTATCCCTTACAGCACGAGAAATTTTTTATTGGATTTCATATGTGAAATTATGTTTTTTATTGCATTTAGGCCCCATTGAAAGACAAAAAAATAGAAAAAAAAATCCCCCCTCCCATAATTTAGGTGGAAACCCCCCCGCACGATCGTTTCATTTCGTAACGACCCCTTGAAATATATTTTTTTATTTTTATTTATCTCGATGGAAGTTTTAATTAAAAAACAGTTTTTAAAGACGTAAATAATCTTTTATTTAGTCGCTTTTGGACGTTTTACATGTAACTTACATGAACTAACAAAAAAAACTTATTTTAATACTCATTATTACTAACAGTACCTAATAATTGAGATATTGTGTCAGTCTTTAACCTATCTGGCATGTTATACATAAAAAATCTATAAAAAATTGCTTCGCATTATACACTAACTAACAATAAAAAAAGGAAATGATATTATTTGTTCATCAATACTGTAATATGATGGAACTCTTTCTATTTTTTTGCAACCATCACGTACAGCATTCATAGCGGGTTGTACTTTCCAAAGAGGATTAGTATTACCTGGTGGAGCTGTATCAGTTGAAACCACATGAATATTATGCTGGAGCGAAAAGAAACGGTCTCTAGTCATTACACTAGCAATCATTTTCGGTCTCATATCTTGGCGCCAATACATATGTATTCGGGGATAGCTAATACAAACCATCACTAACAGTACTCCGAAGAAATTTTTAATTTCGGCCGCCGTAGTTTTTAGTTCTTTGCCTGTTGTACGCATGTAATATAGATTCATACATTCCGCACAGTTCTTAAAAAAAAACATCATTAAAATAATCCGAGAAGTACTCAAGTGGCAACCGGACAACGCCAGACCAAGGTTGAAGTAGGTAAGAATGATCTTTATCATCATATTATTATGTCATCAGTCTAGCTCTATGTGATGAAGACGGGTCGGCCGATGGACTTCTCAATCTGGATCGTTCACGAACAGAGGTGCAGCCTCGGGTAGATGACGATCGACCACGACCTCGTCGAGTACCACGGCTACCAGTTCGGATTCTGCTAGATGATCGACTACGACTGGATGATGTACCTGGTTGGGGAGAATCCGAACGTGGTATATCATTATCATTTTGAGCGAACAACTGTGGTCTTGTACAGAAGATGCTCGTCCACGTCATCTACCTCTACGGGGTCTACGGATACTGTGATCACGGTTGTTACATACCCGACCACAATTGGATGGCGAAATCAATTGAGGCAAATCTGCAACTTGCTTCGGAGGAAATGGGCTGGTCCTGGCACTAATAATCATTTCATTTTCCACCGATCGGCTTCTTCTAGGTGCTCCCGTACCTGAAGTGAGCGTAGGTGACCGACTATGACGAAATGAAAGAGATATAAACTCAGGTTCAGTTAATTCATCGCCACTTACATCACTTTCATCAGACCTAGTACCACAATTACTGGTTTCTGCGGTATTGCGTACAAGGTTTTCAAGGTCGGACTCATCGAGGTCCGATACATTTCCTTCGCCAATGTTTTCAGCCACCAAATCGCATGTTAAAAGCCCAAACAAAACACATCCATATGTTAGTAATACAATTTATATATTTTGACTTGCGTCCTGACCCGCACGATCGTGCTTTATAACTTTAGGTACGCATAAAAATCTTGAAAAGCTATAAAAGCGCTAGATTACTCCCATACGGGATTCTAGAAGGTTTAATCAAATTAAAAAACAATAAACCACATTTAAAAAACCCATGTTAAAAAAAAATTTAAGTACCTACTTTTGGTTCGGCCGTCCGTCACGTACGCGTCCATGCTTGATGCTCGCCTCACCAGCGAATGACCCGCGAACCTAGCCGTGCGGATTTTGCAACGAATAATAATCAAACGTACGATCGATCGATGGCGTTCTGAGGCGGCAAAGTTGATTATGTTTGAAATTAGATTTTTTTAAAGTTGAACGCACGGTCGTATTAGAGGGTGCTGAAAGGGCTATACCATCTGGGGCCTGTTATTTGAACGGGGCCCTATCAGTAAAAATCGTCACATTGTACTCAGTTTAATTTTAAATTCAATGTATTAACACTAACACCTGTAACACATGGTAATGTTTAATGCAAATAAAGTTATCTTATCTTATCTTATTTTCACTGCCTCTTGGGCCGGGACCCTCTTGGGTCGGGGGCCCGTGACATTTTGCCAGCCCTGCCACCCTATTGTTACAAATTCAAATTTAAATTAATTTTATTTCGACCACGCCACTACGCCACGGTCTGAAACTTACAAAAATCTCCCAGGGGAGGCCCATTCTGAATCCCAAAACTTCACTAGCAACAGGGATGCACTCATTTTGACGGGAGGGGTGGCCAGGGGGGGGATATGAAAGGTGCAGGGGTGCTCTCCATAACGTATGTTTTTGTCAAGTTATAGTTGCTACTTGTTATTACACATTGTTCTAGGGTTCCAATTGTTTGAGTCTACCTCGAACATTCGTTCTCAAAAGTCATATTATATACTCGTATGTGATGGTACCTGGTCTTCACGTTATCGACGGGCAGCGACAGAACAGCGGAGCAGAAGCTGGAAAACAAGGCGGTGTACAGGTGCAATTTTATCCCCGCCTCGATGATGTCACCCTTGGTGAACGCCTTTCTGATCTGTTAAAAATATAATCGATAATCAGCCCATGATAGGCCACTGCTGGACGTAGGCCTCTCATGTTAACTATGCGTATAGACGCATTAGGAAGTAAATGTTCATAATCGCTACGCCGGGCAAGCGGATTGGCGATCGCAGTAATGTGTCCACTATTATGACGCTGCTGCCCATCATCAATCGTTTATCAAATAAAGCTCAGTGACACTTCAATCCCTTAGTCGACTCTTACGACCCCCGCAGGAGAAGTTGGGGTGCTGACAAATGTATTGTTATTACCGTCACCTCACGGCCATTAAATATTATTGACCTCTTGTAACTTGAATATGTTATTATATTCTTAAACAAAAATCATTGGAATCTTGTCTTGTAATTTGACTAAAAACTATCATTAACTTGTCCATCAACGGGACACTACTTTTTAACCGTGATTAAGCCGCTCATCGCGTAAAGGCGATGTCCCGCAAAGTGTTTAACAGAAATTATTAGAATCGCACTAGATATACATATTTGATACCCTTGGAGCGCCATCCGTCGACAGCAGGGGCCTATTTCTCGAAAGTTTGTAACTTGTAAGCAGTAAAGTAAAGTTTGTAAGCAGAAGTCCTTATCTCATTAATAGTGTTAAAAAGAGACTTCCACTTGTATTACAAGTTACAAGCGTTCGAGAAACGGGCCCCTGGTCGCCATTAGCCAATCTTAAATATCTCTGGGAATAATTAGCCTCTAGCACCCAGAGGCGTTTTAAAAGGTATAATCAAACAAATGATATTATTATCTATTCCCTACAGCATTCGAAAATCACTGGCAAATTTTATTGTAAGTGCGGCAGGAGGTTAGAGCGATAAAGTCAATCAATAGCCTCACTTACACACGACGCGAGTCTTTATCGGCCGGCAAATTTGATACTTACTTTTGTCGCACAGATAAAAGCTGTAATGACCTTTTTTTCGTCCAGCAAGCGCATTGATAGATCAGTACGTCGCCGCGAGATAGATTTTCCATCTTTTACTAATTATTTGGATAAAAGAATGATGGATAGTCAATCTCGCGGCGACATGTCGACGCACTGATCCTGTGCTAAGCCTAAAGGTATCCTTTACGGTAATTCTCAAATGTGTATGTCTGGATCTAATTACAATAGCCGCTTTTTTCCAATGGAATTTAAGTTGTAATATTCCTATTAATATGTCACTTTTCAGTGTCACAAAACCTCAGAATTAACCCCCTAAAGTTTGACCCGTGAATTATTATTATTATTATTTATTTATTCATGAAAACACAATTACAAAATTTTACATAAACATTCAGTGCGCCAAACTGGAGTAACCAGTTTAATGGCGCTACGCTCAATTCTCACTTAACTAATTTTACAATATCGTGTTTTACTACCTATTGTTAGTAGGAAGAAGGCATGCATTATGTTAGAACATTACAGTATGTTATCACAGTGAGGGTCTCCCCAAAGAGCGGCAATAATATGTAATACCAAAAATAATCTATCTAGTTCTAATAAAGCCCACACGGTGGCAACACACTGTGTGCTAAAGTAGGTATGTAGCTATTGTTACGAAGTAGTTTGTAATTAATGGCAGGTTTTGTTCAAACTTTGTTTCGTTCGAGAAACGATTTTAACATTTGGTTTTTTAATTTTCGTTTATAAGCTGCTTTAGTAATAATTGTATTTTCGTTCGAAGACAAAAATGGTATACTATTATAAATACGTGGAATTATGTAGTGCAATGTTCTTTCTCCATAGTAATTACAGCATTGTGGTTCTATGTAATGAGATCGGTTTTCAACTCTCAACGGCCTTTTGTTTAACTGCCTAAGCATTTTATGGTCATTGCACCCGTGGTGGTCCACGGCCAGAAGATACCTAAACTTTTCTTGTACAGGGAGGACCCGGCACTTCCCATAAAGCTGATTATAGTCACCTTTACATTTATTCTTTTCCTTTTTACCTACAAGCAATTTTAAAAAACGGACCTGTAACAATTTAATTTTGCTAATATAGGTCGGAAAGGTCCTCCCATACACACTCAGACCGTAGGATATTATAGATTCTACCAGCCCGTGATACACAACAAATAATGTTTTTTTGTCAACTACATTTTGAAGATGGTAGAATTTCCCTAACATTATTCTAAGTTTATTACATAGATAGTAAATGTGACTCTTCCAGCTAAAGTTGGTATCTATCGTTACGCCAAGATATTTATATTCACACACTGATTCTAGTAGGGCACAATTGCAAGTAGTTTTATTATTATGGAGACAGTCATAAGTGTGACCTGTAATTGATATTTGCAACCCTTTTTTTGGCATGTACGGCGAGCAGACATGCATCACTTTTGTTTTACTTACATTTAAGATAAGGCCGTTGTCATGTGACCACATCAAGATATTATCAAAATCAATTTGTATTTTCCTTTCAACTTCGTTTAAATCCTTATCTGCATATACTAGACACGTGTCGTCTGCATACATGTATGTTTGGCAGTGCTTTATAATTATAACGTTGGTCATGCTGTTGACATGCATGATGTATCCGACCGGGCCGTATACCGACCCGGTCGGCACACCAGAAGTCACGCGCGCCCGCTCACCGTACACTCCGTTTACAGCGGTCTGCAGCGTTCTACCACTTAGGTAATTTTTAAAAAAGGTATTTACTTTGCCTTGGATTCCACATTCTGATATAGACTTTAATAAGACATTATGATCCAATGTATCGAAAGCCTTTTTAAAGTCGATATATAGCATGCCTACATGCATTCGGTTATTTAGGTATCCATTTACAGTATCTGTGAAACGGCTCAATGCTGTTGCCGTGCTTCTCCCCGGCCTAAACCCATGCTGCGCGTCTGTAATAATGTCATTTATTTCTAAAAAAGTACTTATCTGTTCAACTATTACTTTCTCGACAATTTTATTGATAACGGGCAGAATGGCTATAGGCCGGTAATTCGTATAATCAAGATGGTTACCTTGCTTATATATCGGCCGAATGATAGCGGTTTTTAAATTGGCCGGATAATCTCCCGACGATATACACATATTCACGAACTTGGCTAAGACACCACATATTTGGTTTTTAATGAACTTTAAATCTGTGATTCTTATCTTATCTATTCCCGGTGATTTTCGTTCACTCATTTTGTCTATTAATTCAGCTATTTTACCAGCAGTGACTTTTTTATAACGGAAGCATACATTTGCTGTTTTTACATAGGTGTTTCGGTCCAAAAATTTCCTGTCACATCTGTGCTTTATATTTTCAATTTCTTGCGTGAAGGTTCTAGCAAAGTTCGTGCATATGTTTTGAGTCGAGTCTGTTCTGACAAGATATCGCAATATGACACTGTCTAAACTTTGGGTCGTCCTGCCTAACCAACCATTAATATTACACCATATTTTTCTGAAATCATTTTTGCAGTTAATTATACATTTCCTTCTATACCTATTCTTCGCTATATTTATACATTTATTAGTTTTATTTCTGAATTTAGTATACTCTGTTCTTAAAGTCATGTTATATGGAGTAGATTTCCACATTCTAAATAGTTCATCTCTATGTTGCAACATGAGTTTCAAAGTTTTCGTTACCCACGGTTGGTCCACACGTTTTTGTTGCTTATCAATATACACTTGACACTGCGAGTAAATGGAACCGAAAGTTTCACACAATTTTTCATACATTTGTAGCGGACAGTTTAATTTTAAATGCTCGTTCCAGTCCACCTCACTTAATCTTTGTCGTACAAGTTTATTATTAAGCGCACATACCTGATCTGTTTGTTTTTGTTTACCGCAATCGTTATCTAAGTCAATACTTAGGCCGATCATGTAGTGGTCAGACAGCTTGCAGGTGAGCATGTGTGCGGCCAGCGCGCCCGCCGCACGGCCGCGGCCGCTGCGCACCCACACATGGTCGATGCATGACGTCACTAGCCGGCCGGCTAAAACCTCTTCGCGCGTCGCCTCGTTTATTGCACATTCGAATCCGTGTTCAGACATGAGGTCCTTAAATTCTGAGGTAGAAGGCCTATTTTCCTTTAGAATGTCGATATTAGTATCGCCTATCAATATGACTTCTTGCTCCTTAGGTATACTTTTAAGTAAATCGTGAATTTCCGATACAAATCTGTGTACATTTGTGGACGGCGGACGATATACTGCTATGATATTAATTTTTTTCTTAGATGTGCTTAGCTCTCCATACACAATCTCTGAACATTGTTTGTTCAATGTACTGGCCGTAAAAAACAAGTCGCTTTTAGCATAGATTATGATGCCGCCTCCTCGCCTATCCACGCGTGTCTTAGCAAACATAGTATAACTTTCTATTTCGTAAAGTGACAGTTCCTCTTTTTTTATGTTAACTTCTGTTAGGATAAGTATTTCAATTCTGCAATTACAATGTTTTAGCAGCACTAGAATTTCATTGTAATTTTTCTGTAAGGATCTAATATTTAAGTGTACAATTTTCAGCTTCATATTTTGTTTTATGTAGTTACTCCAGTCATCAACGCTCTCGAACCGCGTATAATTTATATTATTACCAATATTTGATATATTATGTTGAAAGTTGTTGAATTTTGATGTATAAAAGATCTCAGAATGTATATGCACGTGGGTTGATCCCAATTGTAAAAGGGGTATAATGTCATTCATGTATCTATCGTTTCCCCTCCATTCTCAGACGTCGAATCGCCTTGGATGCCGATTGCGTCCTCATCAGTAACGCTTGAACAGTCCTGTAGAAATGGCTTGGTCCATACCTCAGTGTAGACGCCGACTTGACTGGTCGTGACAAACACGGATCGCACCACCGTGGCCAGCCCTCCGCGCCACCAGGTCGCCAAGCCTTCCTTACGCGCTAACCTGCAATAGGATTAGAAATTACGTCATCAGCCTCTCTCAGTCCACTGCTGGACGTAGACTCCTATTAATTATGCGTGCCACCCCTTTACATTTGTCATCACCCCAAGTATTTCCGTGGGTGGTGTAAGGGTCGACTAAGGAATTGAAGTGTCAATGAATATTCCTTTATAGAGTAATGATGATGGGCAGCAGCATCATCATAGTGGATACATTACTGCGATCACCAACACGCTTGCCCAGCGTGGCGATTATGGGCATTCATCTCCTATTGCGCCCATCGTTTAGGTAATAGGAGGAGCCTTTATCCAGCAGGGGACTGTTTATTTATAGGCTGATGCTGTGATGCGACGTTATGTGAGGCTATGATAGCTGCTGAATATCAGGCAAGCCATAGGCAGGGTAATTTACTGTCGTAGTAAAAAAAACAGTTGTGACCACTGGTGTCAGATTGGTGGTAACAGATGGGAATAACCCAGACAGCTCCGGTAAACAATTAAGGTGGATTTAGACCAAACGAGCGAACGCTCATCCTATCCCCAACTTTACGAAATTCGTTCGTAACACAAAACGTGATTCGTTGATTTCGTAGAGTGGGGGATAGAATGAGCATTCGCTCGTTTGGTGTAAACCCACCTTTAGACGCGGTACCATCACAAGCCTACTGAATATCAGGCAAGCCTGTAAACTAATGTACCGTCATTTATTTACCACTAATATTTGTTCCTTGGTCATGGCTGTCTATGTATTTAAGTATTTATATGTATCTATCTAATTATATATATCGTCACCTGGTAGCCACATCACAAGCCTTAATTGAGCTTACCGTGGAACTAGGTCGATTTGTGTAAAGAAGTCCAAAAATATTTATTATTTATTGATTATTATTATTTATCTGACACCAGCGGTACCTAACAACTGGGAATTCAAATTCCTGGGATTTATTTTCCCAGTAGCTACCACGACATAGTTTAGTGGTAACAAGTGGGAAAAACATTCCCCATAGTCATCACCAGGTACTCTAGTGGTAACAGGTAGAAAGAAATCCCAGTTGATACCACTGGCATTAAGATTGACAGTATTTCCTAGCACCTGGCTTATTTTATTAGGATTAGCGACACGTAAGCGACAAAAAGTAGATGTTTTCATGGAATGTTCCTGGTGTCAAACTGGTGGAAACAAGTGGGAATAACCTGACGGCTCCGACAAACGATTAAACGCTGTACAGATAGTTCAACTCATCTTTGCGCGCGGTGCTATGTGTGAGTAAACCTTGTGTTGCTCGGACGACGACGGCCGCGTTGCCACACAAAACAAAAACAAATGAAAGCTGTATAATGACAAGCGCACGCACACATAGCGCCGCGCGCAAAGATGCGTTGAACTATCTATACCATCATAAGCCTATTGAATATCAGGCAAGCCTGTAAGCTAATTTACCGTCGTGGTATAAACACTGACCTCAGCAGCTGCCAAACAGCGTTCTCCGGCTGAAAACGCTTGCACGCGAGCGAGCAGGACGGCGAGCACGGCGACCGGCGCAGGCGCTGCACCTCGATCATGCGCACGAGCGCGATCTCCGAGGGGGTGCCCATGAACGCCCCCACCAGCCCGGCTAGGATGGCCATTTCTAGCCGCTCGGGGAAGTGGGGGTATCTGGCGTGGTCCCTGTTTACATTGTCGAGGCTTGAGGAAAGACACGAAAAAGCCTAAATATTGTGGCACGTCAGTAATGCCGACGACATTGGTCTAAGGCGACCGGCTTAGCGGAAAACCATACGTGCAAGAGGGATTCCCATATCGGCATCCCGCTCCAACTCATGGATTCGCTCGCCGCCAGTCGCCTTAGACCAATGTCGTGGCCGGGCCTTAAGGGCCTTATCACACTTGCGATTTGCATTTTACGAACTTTATGACAACATTCCTGTTGATGTAGGCACGGTTACCATTAGATGTATCGGAGCTGCCAAGGTGCTCAAAAATATCTGAACATGCACTCTAAATATCGGAACATGCACTCTAATGCCACAGCAATAGAGGCCTGCTAATTAGGACGTCTGTGAGCACCCCGGCGGCCACTTTTAGGTTCGAAAATGAATTTATCTCTAATAATTTCCCGAGGGATCGCAGTTCGTACCTACATGTACCTAACAATTTATTGTCTGTTATGAGTTTGCATTCCAATTAAAACGCTTTTCCGCTTTTTTCCTTACATTGCTGAATTCATTGATGGATCCACGGAAAGAACAACTCTAGTCTATTCAAATTACAGAGGAAAAACCACCTTTACATTTAACAGAATAAGGTGTGAATTTGCCCTAATTTTTTAAGCACTGGATATGTTTTTTCCGTGGGTCCTTCATCTACATGTACGCACTTAGCACAAGAGTTAGCGTCTGTATAATAAAATTTAATACAGAAAAGTACATAGTTACAGCGGCCCGACCGCTAACTTCGAAATTCGCAAATTTCGATTCGAGGATTTGTCTCTCTCACTCTAATGACGCCGTCGTTAGAGTGACAGAGAAAAATCCTCGAAATTTACGTTTTTCGATTTTCGCGGTAGAAGGCCAGGTATCTATCTCGCTATACAGAGTGGAATGGAACGACGATCTTTCCCGCTACCAACCGAGTCAAACTTTCAGTAGGTACTGCTTGAATAATTTTCCATACTATTGAACCCTATATAACCAATCTTAAACACACACTTTGTATGAAGGGTTAAATTTTTTTAAGACATTTCGATGTTGGTAGGTACTATTTTTATTTTATTTACTATACCTAGCTACTATACTGAAAGTTTATCGTAATGGTTGGTAGACTCGGTCGGTAGCAGGAAGGATCGTCGTTCCGCTCTACACTGTCTTCTCGCTATAATCTTGTAGTAAGCGCGCTGAACAATCCGCCAACTTACGCTCTGAACTGGTCATACAGGGTGTTATACACATACAGCCTGGAGCCAGTGTACGTGACCTGGCGGAGCAGGCCCGCCGTCAGCCCCGTGTACAAGCCCCGCTGCCCCTCGCATGCCATGATGCGCCGGAGCATGCAGATCGTGCCGACCTTCTTCGGGAACAGTTGGAGGCGGACTTTGATCACGTCTAGCGGGTGGACCGCTGTCGTGGCTATCATGCTGAAATGTGGCATGTCGCTGGCTCAGTATTAGGGGAAAGAAAATTTAAATAAAAAAAAAGTTAAAAAAAAAAAAAAAGAGGTAGGGTCCGTACACTTTTTACTCTATGCTTTTTAGAAAAAAAGTACCAGCAATTTTTAAATGAAATCATGCTGCTTGGTGGCTATATTATCTGGCTTTCATAAAAGTTCAGCTTAGAGCTAATACAAAGTAAGGTAAGAACGTCAGACAGTTTTTCCCAAAAAATTAAAAGTGTACGAAAGCGCCCCATGGGGGTACCTTTGAGTACCAGCTTTCTGAAATAAATGCATTTAAAAATTACTCTTATAATTACTTTGAGGTGTCAAAAACACGTTTTAATTTTTTTTGAAGAAACTAGCTGCCATATTTCCATGCCTTCTCGGTGGTGAGTTATGCATATTAGTGGCCGTTATACATAAAAATATGAACATGTTCGCGTGTCGGATAGCGGAGATATGACCACTGTACGAATGCTCCTGCTGTACGAATCCTACCCACTCTCCCCTACAGGGTTTTCTATTCCATTTATTGCCCGGAGGACCGATGACCGGTGGGGTCGGCGTGTTCTCGTGTGGCGACCACGCACTGGACGGCGCAGCGTGGGAAGGCCCCCCACAAGATGGAGCGACGACCTGGTAAAGGTTGCGGGTGTCCAATGGATGCGGACAGCTCACGACCGATATTTGTGGAACTCTCTGGGGGAGGCCTATGTCCAGCAGTGGACGTCAATTGGCTGATGATGATATTCCATTTTTAGGGTAGGTAGTTAAATCTGGATTAAGTGCCTACGCTAGCTTAGGCACTCGTCTCACCGCGAGCTACTAAGCTATGAACTATCGGCTATAAACACGAACAAAAGATACGCATTCCCGTGTAAATAAAAGAGACACGGCCATACTCGCCCAGCTATCAGCTATCATCGCCGGGCGAGTATCGCTACCAAAGTTAAATTACAAGTTTTAAATTGTATTTCTTATCCATTTAAATTGAATGCATATAGTTAGAATGTAAAAATACAGGTATATTTGAGTAGGTTGTAAGACTTAGTATTAATTAACTCGAGGAAATATTGTAGTGCCCCTCAGAGTTTCATAGCTGGACACATATAATGTATTACCTCATCTTGTATTAGGTACCTATGAAAACAATAAACATTACTGATAAGCTAGCGTAGGCCCTTAAGCGTCAATGTGCCAATGTTCATAGATGCTGAGTAAAGCGCAACATAGAAACGTGTAATATTGGGGTAACGATCTGACTGATGATGATATCGTTGTACCGTTTATCGTAGTACACGCCACAACGAACGTGACAACAGCGAGGACGAACGATAATCACAGGATCATCATCATAAACCTGCACTTCCATTTAGTATATGTAATTAGACTAATTAGTAATTAGACATCCAATCTTTGCTAAATTTTAAGCGTAGATGGGCTCAATAAATACCTCACTTGTGTCCCTGAACACGACACCTAAGTGTTCTAAGGGAAAATTTAATTTTAACCCATTTTGTCCAAGTCACAAAAATACCCATCATAGCTAAGTAGTAAGAAAAACAGGTAGGTAACTTACCCCGACACAACTCCCATAGCGACTTTCAACTTCGTAGCGATCGTATCGAGTCTCTTTTGTGTTCGATCTATTCTCGTCCAGGACACTTCTTCCGGCATTAGTCTCCCGAGGATTATATCCCTAGATTTCGGCCTCTCAAAGGGCATATACCTCCTGGGTATTGGCGTCACATAGGATAGATTTTTAGGTTGCGGCCCATTGAAAGACTTGGAAGTAATCTTCGGTGTCTCTGTGGTTGCTTCCTGTTTTGGGACTTTGAAATTTTCTTCTATCTGAGGTTTTGTAGGAGACATTGATTGTTGTGCAGTTTTCAAGATCATAGCCGTAGTTTTTAGGATTTCAAATGGTGTGTCATGTTTCTTTAAAACCATACTTATCTTGTTATAAGAGTTATAAGTTACCAAGTTTAGCTTTGATGGCGTGGACCTATCTTTGTTAGGTATTCGAAATGGGCTTACCGCTTTTTGAATGTGAAATTGTGGCGGATTTTGAGATATCTGGAGTAACAAGATATCCACATATGGTTTCATTTTAAATGGATATAAATATGGATTGAGTTTCTTATGCAGTTTCGTATTCATTGTGATTTATGTGTATTACTGGAGTTATTGAGTTTGTTATTTCATTTCGTTGTCTTGTTTAAAATGGTTGTTGTTTAAATGAGCCATGTTTTCAGTAAAACTTATAATTTTATTTAAATTGTTCAGTAAATGTTTGTTTTTGTCGCGTCATTTTCACGCGATGATTTTGACATTGCTATTGACTTTTTTGAGTCATAGAGTCGCAATTTGGAAAATAGAAGATTTATAAAAAGAACCTTTTTCGAAATCTTAACCTTTTGACCGCCACAGTCGGCCATAGACGACAACGGAAAATCGCAACTACGACGCCAATGACGGCACTGGCCGACAGCTACGCCAATGCAGTAGGAACTTACGCGGGACACCGTAAAGTTCAATTTCGCTTAAATAATCGCGTGGGGGTTAATAAGACCTGTGGCGACGGCAGTAAGCGGCTCCTCCCGCGGGTGTCGTAAGAGTCGACTAAGGGATTGAAGTGTCACTGACCATTATTTTATAAAATATTGATGATGGGCAACAGCGTCATCATAGTGGACATATTACTGCGATCGCCAATCCGCTTGCCCAGTGTGGTGATTATGGGCATTCACCTCCTAATGCGTCTATACGCATAGTTAATAGGAGAGGCCTACGTCCAGCAGTGGACTATTATAGGCTGAAGATGATGGTGGTGATGGCGTGGCGTCTGGAGCTCAGAATATTCCTTCGACGTCTGGCGGTCAAAAGGTTAAGGAGTTTATTGTGCTTGCCAGAGAATTATCAATACCGAAGAAAATAATACTCTAATACGGTATCATACTTTATGTGTGGTTTAATACTCAAAAGGGTATCATATCACTATCACCACGCAATAGGGTTTGCTTGCAGCCAGGTGCCTTCAATTTCAGCACACACATTAACTACATACCTAATTGAGTTTTTATAACCCAGAAATGAAATCTGATTCTTTCCGATCCAAACTTGCAAAATCCATTGATCCATACATTGTAATCAAGATCGGAATATTTTTTTAAAACAACTCTATTTAATTTGCAGCTCAGAGGGGTTAGATACCATGACGTGCTAATGTGATTCAGTTTAGGTCGAGAGAAAGGTACAAGGCTATATCGCTATCGTATATCACTGCCCCTTGCCCTGAACCTAAACTGAATCGCATTAGCACGTCATGGTAACCCCTCAGAATGCTTAGACAAGTTGCCAATCGCTAACGCTTAATCGTCAATCGTAAACGAAAGACAGCTAACTGTCTTTGTCGCACTAATAAGAAAGAGTGACAGAGAGGGAAAACTACGATAATGCTTAGTAAAGCGTGAGCGAATGGCAACTTGGCTAAGCATCCAGGAGTTTTAACACATTCGTTCTCATTAAGCGCTTTGCTACGCTCGTAGCGCTACGTCGTAGCTAATAGCATGGATCTACCACTTTGAGAAAATGCATCTAGAGGCGTGACCATAACGTACCTTTCACGACGAAAATTCCTTTAGGTCGCGGTTTCTAAAGGTTATCCCAAAAATAAGGCACGATTTAAATGTAATGAAAATGCACACTTTTTTTTGACCAATTTCTTTTTTAATCCCTGACATATAAAGTATATAGAATAGTGTTAGGTAATATAATTGCAAATCACCCTGCAGCTCTGGTGGCTTAGACGAAAAACTATTTTGTCTCCATTTTAGGGCCGTTTTCCCTTAATTTCAGTGAATCCCAAATATTGCGATTTAACATAATTGATTTGTTTTTATAGGGTTACTAGCGACCCGCCCAGGCTTCGCACGGGTACTATACCTACATAAAAACCTTCCTCTTGAATTACTCTACCTATAAAAAAAATCTCAACAAAATCCGTTGCGTAGTTTTAAAGATTTAAGCGTACAAAGGGACATAGGGACAGAAAAAGTGACTTTATTTTATACTATGTTGTAATTTATAGTCAAAGTTCTATATCAGCAAGCTCTCATCACCCATGGTTTGAAGAAGGTGATTCCACACTGCAGCAATGAAATTCAGTCATATTTATGCAAATCATAGAACATTTGAACAAAAGAGTGTTATGTTATGTCATAGCAAATCCTTCGAAGTAATTCCTCGGCGTGCTTTACTATACTAAACCCTGTTCTTTGTACTTTATGATTAAAACAAGAAATAAAAAAATCAAACAAGAAATAAGTATTTTTCATCGATTTTTAGTCTTGCGTTATTTTTGGGACACTCTTTCTTTGTACTTTATGATTAAAACAAGAAATAAAAAAATCAAACAAGAAATAAGTATTTTTCATCGATTTTTAGTCTTGCGTTATTTTTGGGACACTCTTTATTAGTGACAAAAATGATTTGTTGTTGAATCGTTATAAAACTTATGTCCTTTTTTTGTTGCGGCGGCTTGATAAAAATTCATAATATGAAGTCCATTTCCTGACGCTAATTTACACATTTCATTTTACAAAAGAATTTCAGTATGACAACCTAAAGTAAAGGCAAAATAAACGAAAATATCTGTACCACTTTCTGTCTCCGTCACCTCTCAGTGCCATTATACTCCTAGCATTATTTGTGAGCGCTATTTAGTAAAATTTTGCACTTTGTCGTTTACCATAAGGATGGAATTGGCTTGCAGCTTTATAGGAACTAAATGTATAAGCGCCCTTTATGGCAAACGATAAAGTGGGACGTTTTTATTAAATCGCACACATTTTCTCTTCATCAGCCTATGACAGTCCATTGCTGGACGTAGGCCTCTCCTATTAACTATGCGTATAGACGCATTAGGAGGTAAATGCCCATAATCGCCACGCTGGGCATGCGGATTGGCGATCGCAGTAATGTGCCCGCTATGATGACGCTGCTGCCCATCATCAATCTTTTATCAAATAATGGTCAGTGACACTTCAATCCCTTAGTCGACTATTACGACACCCGCAGGAGGAGTTGGGGTGGTGACAAATGTATTCTTACTGCCGTCGCCACATGGCTAACACACACACACACACACACACACACACACACACACACACACACACACACACACACACACACACACACACACAAACACACACACACACACTTTTTATTCAGGTTTAATTGAAAACTACATTTTACAACAAAAATCTTTAATAACGTACAACAAAACATTCAATGTCTGAACTGTTAGTCACAGCTAAATCTATATAAAAATATATAAGTACAATATACGTATATATATTTATGAATACTCCATCACATGGAATATTTCTTAAGAATGGTCTTATGCAAAATGGTAACCAAAAAAAATTGTACATGAACTTCATTTGAAGTTTTAATTCAATAAATTCAAATAAATCCTTTTACAGAGCCATTCATTTAAGTGTTTGAAGCTTGAATGATTTAATTTTATTAAAATGATAATATCAAAAAGTGGTCTAAAATGCAATGGTTATGAGATAAATTCACTGTGCTCTCTAAATATTATACAATCTCAATATTGAGCCAAGCTCGAGTACCAATATTAAAATAATCACCAATGTGACTTTTATAAACCTCAAAATAGAGTAAATTCATTGATAGATAACTTCGCCATTTTTTTCTACAAAGCTTGATGGCTGAAGTGATATACATGATATACATATAATACTAGTTTAGGTAATCTTTTGAAAGTCAAAGACACCCGTAATGATGCTTAAATATATACATTTTTATGTGGCGGTCATTTTTTTCATTTATAGTGTGTTTGGTTTGCCACAGATTCGGCGCGTTCAAAAGTTTAAAACTATATAAGAAGTGTAAAGATGTCCAAAAGTGTTAATAAATTTGTACGATCTGATTCTAACTACAAATGTGCGTATTTACTACAAATATAATAAATACGTAGCTTAGCGTGAGTAAAATTACAGAGAATGTAGTAGATTTTTTTTATTTAGGGTAAACTCGGGTAATTTGTGACTACATTTTCCTTCAAGCGTAAAAAAATATTTTTCACCTCACTGCTCGTAAACACGCTGTTTGTCCTTCAATTTCAGAGCGCAAAACTGTGTTTTAATCTCTAGAGGTTAAAGTAATATTTTTTTAATTTTCTGAATAGACTAAAGCAATAACTTATACGGCCTGAGAGTGAAATAAGCTTTTTGACGTTTGAACTAGACAGTACGTTCGAAAACTCAATAGTTTCAAACAGATTCATATACACATAAACCTTTCATAATATTATTTTCAATATGCTAAAATCCAAATTAAATACCACATTTTGTTGTAAAAGGCTTTAAATTAAAAGTTCTAAAAATACGACAAATAAAAACAATTGGAAAATGAAAGTGTTGACACTATGCAAATTTCAGAACGCATCCGAATATTTTTTTCTTTTAAGATTTAAACGAGTTCGGTCGTGTTTTATTTTCTTTCATTGTTGATATCTTAGTTTAACATACTTAAGTGGCTTTGGGGTAATTGCGAGATGCGAAAGTGGGATAATTCCGAAAATCACAGAAAAATCGCCAATAACTACATGAGTCTCATTTTGGAATTATCCTGAATTTTTAAGCATTGCCACGCCAAGATAAATATTTGAGGTTATTGTTTTATTATTTGTTGATTTGTTTATTTTTTGGAAGTTGAGAACTTGCAAATAATTACCTTCTAATTTGTTATGTTTGAGTTTTATTTCGCATGTTTCCTCGCTTTAGTGTGGTGAAAAATGTTGTGTTTCATTCGGCAGCAAAGCTTGTTCAACTCTCGTGCCTTAAAATCAATCAAGGTTTCAATATTTGCACGAGAGTTAAACAATCACTTTGCTCCCTTGTAAAACAAATAACTATAACCATCTCCCATATCTTAGCGCAATCCACCTGATAATATACCTACACATATCAAGTAAGTCGCATTTTACTAGCCACAAAATTGCCCGAGTCTCCTTAATGGAACAGAGTTTTCATATAATTTTACAAGTACAATGTGGGTATCGTATACAAATATCCCATCACACGTGTATCACAATACGCCTAAATCTATATAGCGCGTAAACGGTATAATTAATATGAATATAAAATAAAATCTCAAAAAGCGTAAACTATGAAAATAATCTTACAGAATATGAAACTATGAAAATAAACTTAGAAAACAGTGCTTAGAAACAAAAAATGGAATATTTCATCACAATCAAAACATTAAAATACACTTTTTTTTTAATTTTGGCACTTGCATGATATAATTCCAATTTGTGGTCAAATATTTCTACAAAATGTAGAATTCACGAAACATTACTTACCTAACTTTAAAATAATAACATTTTGCATAGTCACGTTCTGGCATAGAAAACTTAAAGTTTTCTTAACATGTACGAGTAGAAGTTACTTACATATCGCTTCGTTCTTTCTTTTCAAGCGTGCATATTATTAAGTTACATTTTGTTGAATTTTATAGTATCAGAGATAGTTGGGTCAAAATTCTTTTCGTTGTCTTGTTTCATACCACCCTGTCACGCTTTTAGTTGCTGTTTCGACTCAGTATATTATAAAAAAATCCGGTACACTTGTATTTCTTTTTTCAATACATACATCAAAAATTAGAAACAAAACATCATCCCATACAATAATCACAACTGTGTCACGTTTTTTAGGGACACAAAATAAGACAAAGAAAAGAATTTTGACCCAGTTAAGAGCTTAATTAAAACAAAAATCCCGATTCTTTCCATTGTATCATGGAAGTTGCTCATACAAACTGCATGGCTAACTTTGTAATACAAAAATATGCAATGCCGTTAAAAAAATTTCATCACACTTGCTGTCTAAGCGCGCCATTGCTTGCATGCATAGTATTAGTATAGCATAGGGAGTAATAGAAATGTCAGTAAGTCATTTAATAATATTTTGTCTTAACCCTCTAATGCATAAGACAGGCAAAAATGCATTTCAAATTTGAACCCTAACAACAGTCAATAGAGTCCAATACCAATGAAACCATATTTGGCTTCAGATGAATTAGAGGGTTAAAACTTATTTTTTGTCGGCAAGTGTGATGAAAAACGTATGCATCACGGTCGGTAAGCGGAATACTAACTCGAGTCATTAAAAGCCCTTCGCCTACGGCGTCGGGCTTCTAACACTCTCGTTAGTAATTCCGTACTTACTTCTTACTCGTATTATTTTTCATTAAAGCGCTTAACTGCTTTTTTTTGCAATCGTGGCGTAAATTCATCAAAACTGATCTTCCTAGCATGTATATTGTATCGTAGACTCAACTTAGACCTACAGATACTTGAAGTATGCCGCGTTCATTTGCTCCAAGAATATAAAAGTGAGTACTGTGTGTGGGCCGAGCCGCGCGTAGTACGGCAGGAAGCCCTTCCATAGCGATAGGACTCCTTCGTTCTTCAGTAAATTGGACACCACGGATAGCTGGCTTTGCCCTTTGGCTGCGTTCTGGATTCTGGAAAAAATGGTGAATATTATCATTAATATTTTTCATGAAACTTGGATTCTCAAGATTTGTATCTTTAAAAAAAATATTGACAATTGCCGTGTGGTGACGTCAGTATAGTACAGTCGACGTCATAGATATCGTTACGGTTTAGGTGCCAAAAATATATTTACACGACTTTATTGCCTTGACATTAAGGTCGTGTAAATATATTTTTGGCACTTAAACCGTAATGATATCTTTGACGTCGACTGTACATTACGACACAACTGCGAAAAACATGAAATTCGAAACGACTGGCGATGTTTTAAAACCGATAGGGAGTGTTTTAAATCGACACAAGTTACGAATTTCGTTTTTGCACGTGTCTCGTACGACGTTTTTAGTACAGATGGCCCTCCGAAGTTTTGGACCTGCCGTAAAATGACACGTCTCGCACTAGAGCCTAAAAAAGGCCTTTTTAGGCACTCGTTTCGAATTTCATGTTCACCTCCTACATCCAGCAGTGGACCGAGATAGGCTGGTGATGTGAATAGTAGTGTCCCGAATTTGACTTTTTTATGCAAGACCTACCAAAAGCCTCTAAATAAATTGTAGATTACGAGAAAAATAATAAAAAAAATATTTTTTTCGAAAAATAGAAAAAAATCTAATCTTTACACTGCGGTAGAGCCCTAAAGATGACATATTTTAATTGTTTTTACTCGTTTCGGAATGTGTGTTTTACGAAAAAATTTATGCCTTTCGAGAAACTGCTCAAAAAAATTTTTTTCCATACATTGACGGGACACTCTAGTGTATAGTGTTAGGCACTGGTCTCACAGCGGGCTACTAAGCTATGAACTATCGGCTATAAACACGAACAAAAGATACGCACTCCCGTGTACATAAAAGAGACACGGCGATACTCGCCCGGCGGTGATAGCTGATATCTGGGCGAGTATCGCCGTGTCTCTTTTATTTACACGGGAGTGCGTATCTTTTCTTCGTGTTTATAGCCGATAGTTCATAGCTTAGTAGCTCGCGGTGAGACCAGTGCCTTAGGGTAAAAACACCACATCATCACTAATACATAATTTATTCAATGATTAACTAGGCAATTACACAGTAATTGTAAGATAGAGTAACCGCGTCGCGCCATATCCGTGTAACCTCTCTTGACAGCTCGACCGACGCCGTAGTGAAGTGACATGCCGGTGATATCGCTAGTGTTGTACCGGGCTAATTTACATTACAATAGTATCGTACCTGGTCTTGATGATGTCGACGGGCATGGAGGCGATGGTGGTGACGAGGCCGGACACCATGGAGGCGCAGAAGTGCAGCGTGATGCCGTCGGGCACGTAGCCTACGAATACCTCGCGAGCCTGTAACACATCATACACTCTGTTACCATCATCTAGGCTTGCAACCGAGCAATAAGATGCAGACTTTTTATCAAACCCTGAGCAAGTTTTAATGAAAAATTCAATATTGAAAATTATTTAATCTACATTTTGCGGTGTCACAAAAAACACGACAATTGTAGCGAAATTCCGACATATGCCGAACCTCATGTCAAGATTGATAGGCCAGTCATTTTAGCTGAAATTTGGTAAGAATCTCGGAATTCGAGATACCCAGCTGTAACTTTGTAAATAGTTCTATATTGACACCCTTAAAGTTGTCTCAAAACCTACATATGGTAGGGTGTACGCAACTATTAAATTTCAAGGTCAAAAGGTCACAAAAATCGTCTTTTTGCGCTTTTTTTGTACATATTTCTTTTCCTATGGGTTTTTTACTCTTTATATGTACAACAATATTGTAGAATACAAAATTCTCTACAACTTATGCATAAAACATTTTTTATACGTTGAACCGTTTTCGAAATAGACGGCGGAGAGCGCGAGGTAAGAGCATCACTTTAGGTCAACCGGTGCCTCCGGTCGAAAACGCGCTATATATAGTTGAATAACTATAGATAAGTCAATGATTTATAATATTTATAGTAACAATTTTTTTATGTTATATCTTTTTCTTCATGCTAGTTAAATCTCTATTCATTAAATAATACTTATAATTTTAAAGTGGAATCCTGAGCGAAATGAGAGATTCAAGCGTTAACGCCCAAGACAAAAATAATTTTGATACCGTGTGACATAAATATACCGTGATTACCGTGTTTCACAAAAATAATAGACGTTACATATTTAATATTATTGCGTATAATGGATTCATAATTGATTACGTACGCTAGCTATTTATTTTCATATTTCATTGCTATTTTTAGGCTAGCAACAGAAAGTCGTTCAACAGAAAAGTGCCACTTTGATCCCTCCCAGCAGGGAAAAAAAGACCCGTACTCGAATAGGTGGTGTGAAAAATATTTTTCACCACACTGCTCGTAAACACGCTGTTTGTCCTTCAATTTCAGAGCGCAAAACTGTGTTTTAACCTCTAGAGGTTAAAGTAAATTTTTTTTAATCTTCTGGGTAAACTAAAGCAATAACTTATACGGCCTGAGAGTGCAATAAGCTTTTTGACGTTTGAACTAGACAGTACGTTCGAAAACTCAATAGTTTCAAACAGATTCATACACATGAACCTTTCATAATATTATATATTCAATATGCTATAATCCAAATTAAATACCACATTTTCTTGTAAAAGGTTTTTAATTAAAAGTTCTAAAAATACGACATATAAAAACAATAGGAAAATAAAAGTGTTGACACTATGCAAATTTCAGAACGCATCCGAATATTTTTTTTTTATCTAAACGAGTTCGGTCGTGTTTTGTTTTCTTTCACTTTTAATTTTCAAGTTTTCGGGTAATTGCGAGATGCGAAAGTGGGATAATTCCGAAAATCACAGAAAAATCGCCAATAACTACATGAGTCTCATTTTGGAATTATCCTGAAGTTTTAAGCATTGCCACGCCAAGATAAATATTTGAGGTTATTGTTTTATTATTTGTTGATTTGTTTATTTTTTGGAAGTTGAGGACTTGCAAATAAATACCTTCTAATTTGTTATGTTTGAGTTTTATTTCGCATGTTTCCTCGCTTTAGTGTGGTGAAAAATGTTGTGTTTCACTCGGCAGCAAAGCTTGTTCAACTCTCGTGCCTTAAAACCCTCGCATCGCTCAAGATTCCATTTTATGAACCACTCGCTGCGCTCGTGGTTCAAATTCTGGGATCTTTCGCTTGCTCGGGTTTCAATATTTGCACGAGAGTTAAACAATAACTTTGCTCCCTAGTAAAACAAATAACTATTGTCAGCAGAGCGACTCGAATATAGGGGTTTTGCTGCTTGAAACTAGTGAGTCAAATGCAATTTTGCTGTGAGATTGAAAAAAAAACTTTAATTTTTTCCGTATCTTTGCTTATGCTAGTCGTATGTCATATTTTCATGCTGCGGGGTATAATGCAAACTTCGAACATTTAAACTTCATTATAATCCGTCAATTTCATTTCGTTACGAAAAAAAAGATAGATATAGAATATATTATCTCGATTCGTCATTCGACTTTGAAACCTTCGTAGTAGGCCCTCAAAAAGCGGGAATGAATAACTCGTTCGGATGCAAAATAAAATTCTACCTCATGTTAAACTTGTATAATAATAATATTTTCTTCAGTCACCGCGAGGATTACACATGAAATAAAACTACGAAAACGGATAAACTCGCGTATATTAACTAATTTTAACTTAATTCCGACGTTTCGAACATTTTACAGGGTTCGTGGTCTGCGGATGACAGACTCCGCAGACCACGAACCCTGTTAATATACCCTGCTAATATACGCGAGTTTATCAGTTTTCATAGTTTTATTTCTTGTATAATAATATTAAACCTATAAAAAATCTTTAGGCGTTGCACTTTGTCAGTCAATTCCTTAATACCGCTCGTATCGCTGACTGGTCGCTCGGAACTGTTCTCCAAAGTCTAAACTCTGTTCTAGGCTACCAATACGATTACCGAGCTTCTCGACTGTGATAGTTTCTCAAAATTAGAGTTGATATTAGATAGCTCCAGACGCAATAAATATTTGTTCAACAAAAGAGCAAAGCAGATTTTTGGTGCGTATAAATTTTGAGTCCCGAGCAAGCGAAAGATTCTATAATTGTGCGTTGAGGGATTCAAAGATACGAGATGCAAATGTGAACGCTCTCGTGTGGAAGCTCTCGCTGACATGAGCAAGGTAAGTGTTGTTAAATAAATTAATATGAAAAAATAAGTGGAATAGTTAGGAAAAAAAATGATAAAATAGAATAACATAGTTTATAAAAATGGACTGGAGGACTATGAATGGAGTTATAATCATTGATTTATCGTTAGTACCTTAACTATAGATGGCGTGTTTTCGATCGGAGGCACCAGTTGACCTGAAATGATGTTTTTACCGCGCGCTCTCCGCCGTCTATCTCGAAAACGGTTAACTGTATAAAAAATGTTTTTATGCAAGAGTTGTAGAGAATTTTATATTCTACAATATTGATTATACATATAAAGAGTAAAAAACCCATAGGAAAAGAAATATTTACAAAAAAAGCTCAAAAAGACGATTTTTGTGACCTTTTGACCTTGAAATTTAATAGTTGCGCACACCCTACCATATGTAGGTTTTGAGACAACTTTTAGGGTGTCAATATACAAGTATTTACAAAGTTACAGCTGGGTATCTCGAATTCCGAGGTGAACTTACTAAAATGACTGGACTATGAATATGAATTGTACTTAACCTTGCGACAATTGTCACGGGTTTCGGAAAATAAAAAGTCGTTTTTTAATGATTTAATAAAGTTATCAGTAATAATTTTATGTTGGTGGCAAACAAGCACATGGACCGTGCGATAGTGAGCGGTAGTCGTAGACTACGGAGGCCTGTGACGTCAGTAGCAGTGATATTTTACAATTGTCACACTTGTAATTATGGTGTGGTGACTGTCAGCCGTGTGGTGACGGCAGTAAGAATACATTGTCACCACCCCAACTCCTCCTGCGGGTGTCGTAAGAGTCGACTAAGGGATTGAAGTGTCACTGACCATTCTACAAGATTGATGATGGGCAGCAGCGTCATCATAGTGGAAGTGGACACATTACTGCGATCGCCAATCCGCTTGCCCAGCGTGGCGATTATTGGTATTTACCTCCTAATGCGTCTATACGCATAGTTAATAGGAGAGGCCTACGTTCAGCAGTGGACTAACATAGGTGATGATGATGATGAAACTTGACTGAACTGACCAATCACAACTATTTTTAAATGGCGGTAAGTTTTTATAGGTTGACATTCAAATTGAACTTGATGCATTGAACACGGGGTGACACTTGTCAACTAAACTTCAGGACCGTTTTTGAAAGGCAATTTAGTATGGCGTGCGGCTTCCGTGTTTTATTTATAGTGGTCAGGTGACTTATCATCGCTTATCGTATACGATTTTAGAATGGCTAGGCCTGCGTTTTTTCTTAAATAACAATCTGACGCTAGAAAAAAAACCTAACACAGCAAAAAACACAGTTAAGAAAGCACTGATTAATCATAAGAAGTAATAATGTAAAACTAATATATACCTAAGCACTAACTATTTAAATTTAAAATATCTACTAGGCTAAGCTTAGTTATAAAATCTCAGAATTTAGAGATTGTAGCTGAGTCCCCAAATGTACACAGAATATTAATATTAAGGAAATAACAATCTGACGCTAGAAAAACAACCTAACACAGCAAAAAACACAGTTAAGAAAGCACTGATTAATCATAATAAGTAATAATGTAAAACTAATATATACCTAAGCACTAACTATTTAAATTTAAAATATCTACTAGGCTAAGCTTAGTTATAAAATCTCAGAATTTAGAGATTGTAGCTGAGTCCCCAAATGTACACAGAATATTAATATTAAGGAAATAACAATCTGACGCTAGAAAAAAAACCTAACACAGCAAAAACACAGTTAAGAAAGCACTGATTAATCATAATAAGTAATAATGTAAAACTAATATATACCTAAGCACTAACTATTTAAATTTAAAATATCTACTAGGCTAAGCTTAGTTATAAAATCTCAGAATTTAGAGATTGTAGCTGAGTCCCCAAATGTACACAGAATATTAATATTAAGGAAATAACAATCTGACGCTAGAAAAAAAACCTAACACAGCAAAAAACACAGTTAAGAAAGCACTGATTAATTATAATAAGTAATAATGTAAAACTAATATATACCTAGGCACTAACTATTTAAATTTAAAATATCTACTAGGTTGAGCTTAGCTGAGTCCCCAAATGTACACAGAATATTAATTAAGGAAATAAACAATTTTTTTTTTTTTACCTGCGAGTAGGTGCTGAGTTGCGCGGCGTTGACGACCATGGCGCGGCCCACGGTGGGAGTGGCGCCGCGCCACAGCTTCAGCACGCCTTCTTCACGCACTATCCTGAAAAAAAATCTCGTCATCATCAATCGTTCCCTCAATAGCATTCATTCCCGCATGGATAATTTTTACCAAATACTTATTTTATTTGGGGAACGCTGCGACCATATATAACATGGACGTCTATTGTCTGATGACAGCTCAAAACTGCCCCCAAACACAATTGTTCAATTGTGCCAAGATAGGCAGGACATAGCGCTTTTCTTAACACCGCGCATATTTCGGCGCAACATCGTTGACAAATATTTATAGATTCTAGCCAATTAAAACTTTGACGGACCAATCACAACTATTTTTAAATGGCTGTTTAAGTTTTCATAGGTTTATATTGAAATTCCTTACAGTGATGCATTGAAAAGTGGGTGACACTTGTCAGCAAAAATTCAGGACCGTTTTTGAAAGGCAATTTAATATGGCGTGAGGCTTCCATGTTTTATTTGTTCGTAGGGGGAACGATTTTCTTCTACAATACAATTATCCATAACGTCCAATAGCTCCGCAGGGCTCTTGCGTTGGTAAATGTCCCGGCTCTGTTAGAGCCAACCGGCATATCAAGGACCGACGGCATGAGACCGGATGGGATGTCACTGATTCCGTGGAGTATGGGACGGGTGCTAGTGTGGGATGCAACATGTGTAGACACACTAGCCCCGTCACATCTCCACTGGACTTCCATAAGGGCAGCAGCAGCAGCAGAGGCGGCCGAAAGTGCCAAGGCAGGCAAATACAGTGGTCTCGGCGCTGACTATAATTTTATCCCATTCGGCGTCGAGACCCTGGGTCCGTGGGGCTTTGAGTCTCTTTAAAGAAATTTCAAAGAGACTCAAAGATATCACAGGTGACCCAAGAGCTGGCAGCTACCTTACTCAACAGATAAGCCTCGCGATTCAGCGGGGTAATGCCGCCAGCATCATTGGTAGGTACCATGCCGCGGGGGCCGTTTTTAGATTTAGATTTAGTTTAGTTGTATATTTTTATTTATAATGTAGTTTTATAAAATTATAGTTTTAATCTTGTATATTTTGTCGAATAAATTTTATTATAATTATCCATATTGAAAATTTAATGTTCTGCACTGTGTTAATTATTATTATTAAGAGCGCATACGGTCCCACTGCAGAGCAAAGACGTCCCTTAAATTCTTTCACGTATCCCTATCAACTGAAGTCTCCCACCAGTCCTTGTCAAAGGCGTCAAGCTCGTCACCCATCTTATCTCTGGCGCCCAACGTATGGTTAGGCCACGGGTTATCCGGCATCCAGCAGACGTGTCCCGCCCAGTCCCATGGCTGCGTTTCCACGAGAGCTGTGCGAGGATGTGTTTCCTTCCATACAAATGACACCTATTAATGACTCGAGTGAGGTGTCATTTATATGGAAACACATCCTCGCACATATCTGGTGGAAACGCAGCCTTAGGCTGCGGCTCTATTGAGGCGGAGAGGAGCGGAGATGTGCGAAATTGGCCAATGAGACCGCATCACAGTGTTTCGAATTTTTAATTTGAAGAATGGAATTGGTCAATTTTGCACTTCTCCGCTCCTCTCCGCCTCAGTGGAGCCGCACCCTTAAGCTTGGCGGCAGTTGCAGCTACATCTGTTATTCCCTCTGTGTTCTGGAGCGCATTGTATTTTCAATCCGATCGGTTAATTTCACGCTCAAAATATTAAGCTACATGGCCTGCTGACAAAGCTCTGCTGATGGAACGGCGTTACCTAACAAATCAGCAGTTCCACAGGAACGTCATTCGAGGAAGTATTGCCTGATAACAGAGCTTTGCCTTTTGACGGATTTTACCCAATAAAGGAGCGAAATCCGAGCGAGTGTTGGGTCAAACTTAAAAGTTAAGGGCTATGAGAGTTAATTTTCTTATTAAACTCTTATTGTCATTTAAAGGCACACCTTTCCTATTGAATTGTATGATAAAAATCACGACTACACTCTTAACAGTTGATTACAGGAAAGAGGGGCTCTACAACATCTACAGTTCAGCTGAACACGCACTTTTTCTTTCCTGTGGTCGATAGATAATAGCCTGTGGACAGGTAGTAATGATTTTTATCATACAACGCAATGAAAAAGGAGTAAGTAATGAACATAAGGCTTTCATGAGAAAATCAAGCTTTATAGGCCTTAACTTTTAGATTGTCCACCAGAAAGACTCTGAACATGGGTTTGCGTTTGACCCTGTTACCTCATGACGGAGCTTTACCTAATGATGGATCTTAACGGTAAAGACGCTTTCAAATACCTGATAAAAGCGTCAGCGACATTCTTGTAATTCCGGCACCTAGGGCGTTGCCCGAGGCAGTGTTGCCTGATGAAACAGCGTCACCTAAGTAGTACCTGATGAGAGCATCGGCCACGTTCTTGTAGTTCCGGCGCTGGTCGGCGGGCAGGCGACCGTCGGCGGTCATGCGGATGAGGGCCACCTCCGCGGGGGTGCCCACGAAGGCGCCGATGGAGCCCGCGGCTACGCCCAGGAGCGTCTTCATGCCGAAGCCGGGGGCTGCGCCCGCGTTGCGTCTGGAACGATTGGTTTGATGTTAAGGGTGAATATTCAGCAGTTTTACGGCGTTTTTTGTCGTGTAGTGACGGCAATAAGAATACATTTCGTACCTTTAGAATGAAAGTGACCTAATCCAAAATTTTCGAATTAGGAATGTTAAGCTTTTAGGTGTTTTTAATTAAGTACATAATTATAATTCCAAAATTTTGAATTAGGTCAGTTTCATTCCAAAGGTGCGATTTGTCACCACCCCAACTCTTCCCGTGGGTGTCGTAAGTTGGCTAAGGGATTGAAGTGTCACTGACCACTTATTTATCGAAGATTGATTATGCAGCAGCATTCAGTAGCATATTTTAATATGTTTGGACCTTATATTTTTGTAATTAGACATACAATTAATTATTCAAATGATGATAGGACAAGAGGCGAGAAAATGTATATATGTAGAATGCCTAGAGGTTGTCAACACATAATACCACTGCAATGGAATTCTAATACTGTTTGGCTATCTACTCATGGACTAATTTAAATAATTTAATTTCTTTCCAAACAAATCCATACCCACTTTACATATTGGTCAATATGTTTATCCCATTACGCAAATTACGAGGCAGCCTAGTTCAGTAGCTCAGTAGATTACATAACGGTCCCGCCATAAATAGTTCCAGCAATCTATTTAGTGGGCAATCAACTGATTGAGTGTACTGAAGGCTAAACTGCATATTCAGTTTTCATGCACATACAGTTTTGTCAACAAGATATTGATGCGTTAAAATTTTAAAAGCTTATACCAGTAATTGGAGTTCGAGCCAGGACCAACCCCCCCCCCCCCCCACCCCCAACAACGAAA
>JALPQI010001270.1:0-48723 GCA_025490895.1 Thaumatotibia leucotreta | reverse complement strand
ATTCCCGCCGGCGCGAAGAAGACATCCGAAGACATCCGAAATGGTGAACAGCGCCATTAAGGAGTTGAAGGAGAGGAGCGGTTCATCCCTGCAGGCTATCAAAAAATACATCGCAGCCCAGTACAAGGTACTGGCCGAGATGCATAGAATGTTTTTTTTTCATCACACTTGCGGACAAAAAAATAAGTTGTAAGACAAAATATTATTAAATGACGTACGAACTCCCTAGGGAATTTCATGTTTCTATAACTCCCGATGATGCATGCAAGCAATGGCGCGCTTAGAAAACAAGTGTGATGAAAAATCCTTTTCCCTTAAAACATTCGGAAACTGTCAGAACATCAACAACTGAACAAGCAAGCAGGCTCATATAAATAGATTACTGCATCTATAAATATTTATGACACGAATATAAAATACCCCAATGAATATTAACTTGCATTGAACAACTTGTATTTATTGGCAGATTTAAGCGATTCCTTTGCATGACTCAACTCACGGAATTTTATAACGACAACGAGTGTTCCAGGTGTAAAAAAACTACCAATTTAGTAGTTTTTGATTAGATGTGTGACGAGGGGCCGCACATAGTGTGCCACTAAGAGGGATAGACATAGTCACTTACTACTAAGACGAAAGTGCCACACAGGCACTTAGTGACGTATTCAACGCATTTGTCTGGCACTTACATTTAGCATCTAATGCACACACACACACAAAATAGTGGCACAGTGATAAGGACGGACGATTATCGTTCCTTTTCACTTCCACTAGTAAAAAGTTTCATAAGACCATCCCTTTCGTTCTTGCTATTTTTATAACGTTGTCAAATCCATATTAATCCTACATTCATGATGTGTGAGGAACAAATTTTGTTATAATAAATGTACAAATTATACCATCGACGGGATTCGAATACGAAACTTCCATCTTCGTGGGTAAAGTCACTCAAGATTTTATTTTTGTAGTGCTCACTTAAAGCTCTTAAAAGGTTTCACTAATTTGGAAAAATTGTAATTATTGTTTTATTAGGTATATAATAAGTAACAGTCCATTGAAATTAATAAAGTTTTTTTTATAAAATGATATTTTTATTTACGAACAAAATATAATTACATCATAAACTGAAAAAAATAAAATAGCTTCAAGTTACAACTTACAATACTCTAAAACTCTCAATGGATCCACTTCGATACTTGGTACAGAAATTAGGGTAAATAGGGTCACTAAAATATTTCAAAGCATGACACCAATCTTTTCAGTCATATTAATACTACGTATTTTAAAGATAGCGTAATAGGGATTACGGACATACTTAATTTATATAATTTTTAGTGATCTATGGATATAAAATGTATGAATTAAAGGTAGTAACGTAAGCGACATGTTAAAAATATATGGACCCTTTAGCCCGGCCTTATACATCCGGAATCAGAGTAGGAATTCATATTATGAATACTTACTCTGATTCCGGATGTATAAGGCAGGCCTAAAAGTATTAATTCATAATCTGATTCCGGATGTATAAGGCCGGCCTTAGTCGTAGTAGTAGTTTTTGCACTGATTATGGTAGATTTTTGAACTTGACCGATGACACATCGCCATGATTTTTTAAACGTCAAATCATGTCATTTCCTTTTGATTAGTGGGCCGTCCAATTATTAAGTTTGTGATTGTTTGTGAAATAAAGCGTAATGATGGCTGCTGAGGACACGACAGCGGACGCGACGAGGCGGTTAAATGTTAAGAAACAGACGCTGGACGATGCGTACGCCGCTCCGGCCAATTTCCTGGAAATTGACGTGGTGAACCCAGTGACGACAATGGGAGTTGGGAAGAAACGCTACACGGATTACGAAGTCCGCATGAGGGTGAGAACTTCTCCAAGGATCTATTATTAGAGCGGAGTAATTAGATTATCTGTTTACGCTTGGTCGGTAGGTTTGTTTTGTTTTTTGTGGGCGTATCGCAGAGGCCAAGGTGAGCGAACCTCCCGTCAATCTGCCGATTCGCCGCGATTATTGAAGTGTATTATTGAAGTGTACATTTCCTGCTTACAGACCAATCTGCCCGTGTTCAAAGTGAAAGAATCGAGCGTGAGGCGGCGGTACAGCGACTTCGAGTGGCTCAGAAACGAATTAGAACGAGATAGTAAGGTACTGGCACTTTGTTTGACTCATTACTGATAAACGGTCAATTCGTTATCTTTATAACAACAATAATATTTGACCAACGAAACTGTTTTGCAAGATTTTCTTAAACAACCTGCAGAAACAAGTAGGTAAAAGCTTTGTAGTGAGATTCTAATTTTTTATATTTGGTTTTAGATTGTAGTACCACCTTTGCCAGGCAAAGCTTTAAAGAGGCAACTGCCTTTCCGGGGTGATGATGGCATATTTGAAGAGGAATTCATAGAGGACCGCAGAAAAGGTAAATATCGTGATCATTCAATTTGCATGTATTTATATAGACATGGTGCATGTTTTATTCATTGGCAATGACTTGTCATCTTGATTTCACAATATTTTGTATTATGGTTAGTAATAAATTAAAATAGGACTTATTTACATCCTAGCTTGGATCTAGTTAGAGAATATTCAATTGTGATTAACACATTGAGTGCCCAAACTCCCTCTGTGGGAGGTCAATTTTCCCTACAAAGTGGAAAAATCATGGGATCGGCTATGAGCATAGCGCATAGCATTTTATTGGCAATGAAAGTGTTAAATTACTGTTACAAATAAATACTCATAATACAGATTCACCACAATATGGTACTTTATTGTTTTTAAAAAAGTTTTTAATTTAAGGTAGTGATCCCAAAGATCTTGGGAGGGATTTCAATGTCAATCTTAAAATTTCAGGTTTAGAAGTATTCATCAACAAGATAGCCGGGCATCCCCTAGCACAGAATGAGCGCTGTCTGCACATGTTCCTGCAGGAACCGACCATCGACAAGAACTACGTCCCCGGCAAGATAAGGAACACATAATAATCACACTCCTGCCAGCTTTGGAACAATTCTGCTCGGAAACTCCTATAAGCAGATGCATATATGAACTACTTTTTAAAGGAATACTTTGGAATGTTGGGTAAATTACATAAATGGTGATAAACAGGGGGTAAAATAGTATTAAGTACACTGGAGAGATTTCTCTTATCTCATATCAAATATCATAAAAACACAGACATTGTTTGCGCTAACACCAACACATTTAATCAATAAGTAAAATCTTTGTGTCACATTGGTTGGGTTAAAGGCCGATCCAACTATTTCTTTGATGTTGTTTTTGCAAATAATTTTTTATGCCATGTGCATAGATTATTTGCTAGATGTTGTAACGAAACAGTTGGTTCTGCCTCTAAGCCAGTGAAGCTGATGTAAGCTACTAATGCCAACACAGTAAATTGATCATTGTGCAGTTTATATTATTGTAATGAATGTTATAAGTGGTCATTGATCGCTGTTGGTGTTTGTACCACACTGTTATTGTATGATTTTTGCAGCACCACATAACTGCCCATAAACAGCAAGCCATTTCTACATAATACACATTTTATATGGTGATTACCCTTGGAAATAGCTATGACTCATAATAGTTAACAGATATGAGGAAATGGGCAGTTAAATCTCTGTGAATGAGTATTGGAATCATTCGAATGAGGTCTTACTCAGTGTATGTTTTTAGAGTTTTTGAAAGGAAATGTAGTTGTTGCTTTAAAAAGTAGTTCTATTTTATACATATTCAGAAGGTAAAAGTTAAATTAAGTTATCATGCTCTGATAAGCTGGATTATAGAGTCCGAGTCTAGTGAGGGCATCGGTAATTTATCTGAAACTATCGGGAATAATCCCAAATGGTAACTTTTCCTATAGTAACATTGGGAATTTATCGGGGACGGCCCATATCTATTCCAGTCAGATGAATCAAGCAAGAAGAAACCAAGTCAAAATAGAATTAAGTGTCAATAACCTGACAATCCGGACATTGGCAATGTTAAGTTTAAAAAATGCAATTGGGTTAAACCAAGGTAAGTTACAATGCAAATTGTTTAAGTGACTAATGTTCTAGTGTCTTTGAAACAACAATTTATCTTAGTCAACTTTGGTCTTGCCATTCATGAATGCTAATGACACGGACTCTTTAGTACAGCTATTTGAAATACAAATGATCTATTTACAATTTACACTAATAATTTGTTCACTAACAGCACTAATATTTAAATAGGAGGATTGTTCCAAAGTAATAGATAATGTGTATCAGTGATCATTTTAATATCACGAATGCAATAACAATAAACTTCGAGCGACGGAAAATGATGGAACCTTATACGGCACTGCATTCCACAGATTAAAAATTATTTATTTTTGCGTTCAGACAGCAAAGATATCTGGTGTGAACAGTGAAACTGTGGTCACATTTGAGTAATCTCAGGCAAATGCCTCAAGGTGACTCAGATGGAAACACGCCCTAATAAAATTAGAACAAAATTAAATAAGTTATTGTTTTGAAATCAAGCAATATTATTGGAATCGTTGAAATTGTTTAGCATTCATAATCTCTATGTATATTCAGTTAGCATTGCGAGTAATTATGTTATAGTCAATAGATAACATTAAGGTAATTATTTTGTATACATAAAATCTCATTGGTTTGTATCGTTTGCCATCTTGTTTTGTAAGATCCCCCGAAAGAAACCTACTTTTGAATGAGATTTATCAATGAATAGACACAGAGGGAGAGCCCATGAGACCTTATCAAAAGGATAGTCAACCTAGTTGACTATGGTCTGATCTCCCTTTGGCAAATACCATCTTTTGCCCGCTGTATCATCATGTTTGAGCTAGCTAAGTGTATTTATTTTGGTTTCTTTGTTAAGAGTTCAGATGCTTCCAGCCAAGACTTATTGGTGCAAAACATTACCGGACTGTATGTCATTAGACCAACTATTGTTAAAATTACACAAAGTTCTAGGCTCGAAGCATTCATGGGATTGTAATCTATTTAGACTTATATTTAGTTAAAACTTAGATTAAACAAAGATAATCAACCCTAGGTTGCCCCAACATCGGTCGTTCTATAAGATCTTAATGTTTTTGAGCACTAAAATTGGCATAAACTCGTGATAAGTCAGTCGATGTTCCAGACGGTTTGCCTTTTTATGCTTATATTAAGGTCTAGAAAATATGCCTTAGGATCTTATGTTATGACGGCGTGGCATAAACACCTATGAGTGTCGTAACAACAAACAGACGTGTGGTATGGTTCCACTCTAGAGCTAATCTTCTGTAATATGTATTCCTGTGTGTGCTGTCTCAACGTATTGCTGTGGCATTATTGTTGTCAATTTCTGAGAATGAACATTTGACAGTTTAGAAACGAGCCTTATATATATGACGTTAAGACTATCGGAAAAATGATATGTCTTAACTTCATATTAAGAAGGATTAATCTATAACTGACTAAAGTTCATCTTTAGAAATCGGCAACTAGGTATAGTATGATAGTTGACATTGTCAACGAGCCTTACCTCATAATAATTCTGAGCCATATTGCCTGCGTTTTATTTAACGTTAGTTGGATATATTATCGAACATCAGAGGTTAGAATTTAATTATGGTTAACCCTTTATAAATAAGGCCCCAGTTACACAGATATGCTATATGTGAGAGTTAACTGGGAAACACATCTACGGCCAAAAAGACTGCCATAATTTTAACTAGTGTCAAAATTGTGTCGATAAACTATCAATATTTGACCAGTAAGATTATGTGGCCAACGATCAAGGCAAAAATATCTGAGGGAGACAAGTCAAAGTCATAGACATATTTATGTCAGTTTAAGTGAGAACGTTTAGATTTATTAAATTTATTTCAGTCACTACACTTTACTTACAGGAATACATATTGAAGGAACGCTAGTGTGCCTTCTATGGTACGATTCTATGATTCGGGTTCTATTAGATTCCAGTGCCACTATCCACATCAAAGTGAAGAACAATCGAGAATCGCACCATTGGTAACCATCCGGCGATAATACAAGTATTTTAATCAGTGCCTCCAGGCATAAAAAATGAATTGACTACTTTTTTAAATGTTTTTTCGCCTTGGGTGTACAAAATTGGTAATTGGAGGGTCGCTTTCAAAAGGTCGTATTGTTAGTGTCAGTTGATTGACAAGGAAAGACAAGGGTAGCGACATATTGTCGCTATATTTACTTATCCCAGGATTGAGAGAAATCAATTCATGGAAATGTCGTCATTCTATCACTCTGAATAAGAGTGGTTTTTCCATGTGAATGTTGCAGATACAAAGTTTAGTAAGTAAGTGGCGATATCAAGAGGAAAAACTTGTATTCGTCTTTCTCTTGCGTTATTTTGGACTTTCTTTCTTGCCAATGATTCTAAGTGAAGCTCTCGCAAATTCACTCGTCATTAACACTGTAGTGTATACCTTTAGATACACTGGGCAGACAATTCTTCAGCAACTGTTGAGTAGGCTACTCTGAACTTACCGCGAACTTCGATAAACGCAAATTTCGAGCATATTTCTGTCTTACCGATGACGCCTTAGTTGGAATGAAATGACAGAGATAAAATACTCGATTTGCGATTTCCGAAGTTTGCGGAAGCCCTCTCAAGTTCAATGTACCGTAAAAGCGATGCACAGAGGATATGGATATTATGTTGCTGCGAAGAGTGCGAAGCGCATATCGCCGCTATACCCTCGTATCTGTAACACTCACTCAATGAAAAATAAACCTGAAATAAAACTATGAAAACGGATAAACTCGCGTATATTAACTAATTTTAACTTTATTCCGGATGACCGGATGTGTAATCCTCGCGGTAACCGAAGAAAATATTATGAAAAATAAACTCTTATTTAGAGTGTAAGAAAGATGACATTCTCATATTGTAATTGAGCAAGTTTAGCGACGATATAATACCAATTATCAAGCGTTCCTAGCGACAATTACAAAGTGGTAAGTTTTGTAAAGTTTACATTTCTAATATCAGTCAGCTCATGATTAAGGTGAATTTAGACCAAACAAGCGAATGCTCATTCCATCCCCTACTCTACGAAATTCATTCGTTACACAAAACGTAATTCGTCGAAATTTGTGGATTTCGTAGAGTGGGGGATAGAATGAGCATCGTTCATTCGCTCGTTTGGTCTAAATCCACCTTCAGATACGACCTTCTGAAAGTTTCTGCGTAGTTTTATATTGTATCTTATTTGAACATCATGTTGTCGGTTAGGATAAATGACTGTTAGATATATACACGAGAGTATAATGTCAGGTATCTGTCAAACGCAAGTTAACATTGGGTTACGTATTGTCGATCATAGGATATAATAAATAAATTTGCTATCATGTCACTATCCTTGTTTTATTGAAGCGTTAGAACGTAATTAGACGTTTTATGTACCTTATCACGAACGGAATGAAGGTGATGATTAAAACTGCAGCTGAGTAACACAAATTTACCTAAATATCAAATCGTCTCACGATTTCTAGAAGATGGCTCTGTTTTGTGTAAAACTCCTAAATCGCGCTTTTAAATTTTGAACAGGGTGTAGAAGGCCTTTATTCTAACGGTTGAGGTCGATAAATAGAACACCATAATATTTTTAAATACCATTTTTATTCATTCATATTCTAGCCTACGTAATAGTGGAGAAAATAATCTCGCAACTTCTTTACAATTACAAAGCTAAGTAATTGAGAGTGGGATCTAAACATATGAAAAATATAACAAAAATAAACCTTATCGTAAGGGCAAAAAGGCTGCCTGATCAGTTAAGTGCTATTTATTACTTTCTATCACAGTTGGCAAACGGAAAGAACAATTTATCCCATAATCGAGCACTAAGGCCCACAAAGAGTGAGTAAGCGATGAACTAGGAGTATAGGTAATTTCATCAGAGTTGAGGTGAATGATTACACACACATCCAAATGAAGTACTAATTGCAAAAAAAAAGTGAATGAGTGACTGGCTTGCGTCAAAATATTGAAGCAAATCCCCTGAACAAACTTTTTGGTCAATCTTACAGTTGCAATTGGGATTGCTGTCAGTACGAAAAAAGAACACTAATTTGAAATTCCCCGTGTGTTTACATGACATGTTGATGTGTGCGTGACCTCAACTCTCGTGGAACTATCTATATATGTATGTAACTACGTATTGTTCGCTCTTTACTCAGGAGCGGTCTTTTATCCGTTTCTATCACCGATAGCTCATCGCGTACTCGTTTTTAGTGGCCTCTGGTTATTATATCTCACGTTTTTAATTCAGTTCAAATTAGATTCACTTCAAACCACATTCACTCGTCTTTCTCCTGAGTCTGTGGGGTGTATTTCTGGGCATTGCGCCCGAAGCTAGCGAGAGAGTCGTCCTGTTTCCACAGCTTCTGACCACGCATCTCGATTTCTTCGTGCCACGACTCTTGGGTAGACCTGGAAAAAAAGGATGTAATTTTACTTCCGTAGGCAACAGTGTTATTCTGCTGATGAACGACGATAATTATATGAGCCCCATATTGTAGTCTCATGGAAAAACCACGCTAGGAATCTACTTGCGCAGCCGAATCGTCCGTATAAGATAGGTACTACCCCTTCACCTTCTTGGCGAGGAAGTGGTGATACCTTTACAGCGAACTTCGAAATCCGCTGAGGGTTTGCCTCTGTCACTCTAATAACGCCTTCGTTAAGACTCCAGTCTTACCCCCTTATTCATAATAATAATAATTATTATTATGTAGCCTGTAAGGTGTCCCACTGCTGGGCAAAGGCCTCCCCTATGGATTTCCACTCATCCCGGTCGTGAGCAATTTGTGGCCAGTCGTTAAGAAATGCGTCCAGGTCGTCCTTATTCATAAACGTCTCCTAATTTAGCAAGCCGCTAATTAGTTTGTCCCTTTCAGTATTATCCATGTCTCTAAGAGCGAAAGGGACAAACAATACTTGGCAGCTTGATGTTAGGAGACGTTTATGAACAAAAGAGGTTAGCCAATACTAAGGCCCTATCGCGAATCACGAACGAAGTGTTGCCTCTCTTGCACTCGTGAATTCGTAGGTACATAACCACTCACATGCTTTGAAATTTTGGTTGAGCTTTATTCCTATGTAAAATAAGAGTGACAGCTGGTAACCATGCAGAGTTACCAAAAGCAATTGAGTGGATAAGTGTGACTGGAAGCCAGTGTCAGACGCGGATCTAGGTCTTCGTTCAGGGGGGGGAGCACTGCCCCATGATATGACAGTATTTTATACTTAAAAGAGCACCCAGGCATACCTAAGTCCAGTGTCAGGGGGGGGGGGACAAGTGCCCCCATTGCCCTCCCCTGGATCCGCGCCTGGCCTGGTACCGCGAAAATCTAAATTCGGAAATTTCGAGGATTTTTCTCTGTCACTCAAACGAAGGCGTCATTAGAGTGAGAGAGACAAATCCTCGAAATTTACGAATTTCGTTTTTCGCGGTAGGGCCTCTGGCCAGTGTCACCTGCAGTTCTCCGCCAGCGGTGCAGTATTCGGGAACACGTGCTGCAGCAGCAAGAGACACGGCATCACGACCACGCAGAGGAACTGTATCTGCTCCGCGGGCTGGTTCAGGGAGCGCTTGCGATCCATCATGCTGAGCGGTGTGTAGCCCATCTCGCGCTCTTTGTCGCCCTAGGGACGTGGTACAGTGATAAGAGGTTGTTTGCTAAAAAAAACTATATCTTGCAAACCGTAGGCTTGGCATATCATTGGTGCAATAGTGTGTTGCCGCGAGATAAAGTTTGGCCAGCGAAACGTGATATGAAATTGAAATTCCTTGAAATGAAATTCTTTATAATATGGCAATACGGAACTAATGTAAATCTTCGGTACAGTCACGGACTTAAATTGATAGACCACTTGGCAATGGATGCAATTTGGTCGTGTAATATTATGGGTTCGGTATTTTTCGTTAGTAGGCACGATCGCGACATGACCGATGTTCCCCGATGATATGTCAATGAAATACGAATCTTTGTTGCGTCAAAATTTAAGTATGTCAAAACTAGTTGACATAGTAAAAATTCCTTCGTCGACGAAAATTAAGGATTAGCCATCGGTCATTATTAGACGCTAGATGTCGTTGTTCCTAGAGTAAACTGGATAACGACAGTTCTTCATAGATTTGTCTAAAACCGTTTAGTAATTTAATCATGATTTCTTCAAATCGGACGCCATGATTTATCTGATATTAATAGGCGAGGTATTTTTTCAAGTCAAGATATTTATATAAATAGCCATATCATGTTATCGGGCAATTTTAGATTATTTTTTTCATTGACAGAGACAACATGCTATTGCTGTCTTTTTTATAATTCGTCACAGCTCCTAGTTGACGTTAGTTGAATACTTATGTGACCTTTGTGGAAATATGGTAGATAGATGTTTGACAGTCTATCTTAATCCTATAATCTGTCAGTAGCCATACAAATGTTTAATAGAGACTTTATAGTTACTGACTGAAATTCTAACTTTGAAAAAATATCTGACAGTGACAGCCGTTAAAAGGAAAGAGAACGAAAATTCCTACATAGCAGCTTAGCAGTCAATTTACCATCTGGGTCGCGTTTTATAAAGTTACAATTTACAATTTCGCTGTTTGCCTCTCTTTCTAGCCAATATGTGCGTGCGTTAGAGAGGCAAACAGCGAAATTGTAAATTGTAACTTTATAAAACGCGACCCTGGGCTCTGAAGTTAGATTGACGTCTCAGGACTAAAGCGGATGTTATAACGTAACTATAGTAACGTTAGCTTCCGGAAAAATATGGATCAATTATTATTGGTTAAACTTTTTTGTTATTACGTAACCATGGTAATGTCACCTTCCGAAGAAAAGTTATACCTAATTATAAAGCTAAGTGCATTGAATGTAATGTCAAGTTCGCCATTTAACATTTTAGTTAAGAGATTCGAACCTTAGTGACAGTTCATAAACGACAATGATAGAAATATAATTTTTGCTCTTCTGCTATACGATGACTTTACTTCCTTTATTAGGATTTACGAGTAAAAGCGACTAAACCCGATTTGCATTACACGGCTAAAATACGCACATTGACAAGTGGTCTATCAATTAAAGTCCGTGACTGTACCTACGTCAGCTGTCAAGTTGCGTCTAATTATTCGGAATAAGTTATTTTTTGTATCACTATGTCGAAACCTATTAATAGTGCAACGAGGAAGTTAATTTACACTATGTTGTGTAAGTTCAGGGCAAGGAAGGAAGAACTTTTTTTTTCTATACGATACCTCCCTATTTTGTTAACATAGTATAAGACGAGATTAGGGCTTGCAATTCCGGTATTTTTTGTATGGGCGATATAGGGATCCGATAATTTGGGGGCTACCATGCATGACCTCTTAAATGCGATACAGTTTACGTTCGGCTCGTCCGTTTTTGAGTTATTCTAGGTCCTAAACTGAATCGCATTAACAGATCGTGGTAGCTTTCCTGATCTTGTGTGGGTTCAGCCCTTTCTATTATTTTTGCATGTCCCAAATTTGGCCATTCCAATTCCACTACGTTCGTAACGTATTAGGTATAAACTTTATTTAAATTTAATGTGGCAACAAAACTACGCATAAAAAATTTTGAAAATTACCTATTTTTCTATGAATCCAAATAATATGAAGTATTCATGAAATTTGGATATCGTCGGGATAGTTCAATACCGCGTAACTACCAAAGCAGATAGAGCTTAAATATCAAACAATTGACACGCAAATTGACCCTAGTTGAATTTGTTAGTTACGCGGCATTGCACTGTCCCCGATGATATGAAATAAAACTATGAAAACGGATAAACTCGCGTATATCCTCATGTGTAATCCTCGCGGTAACCGAAGTAATTTGTATAATTTATGCACATCCACGTTGGGCGCCAATATTAACGAATGGATGTGTCAGGTATGACAGGTATTATCAAACCGGAATCAGAAAGGGATTCGAGAGTACTGTTGACACCACAAATGACACAAAATTTACCAAGAAAAGAGTCGTTTATAGATGTACTAGTGAGTGATTAATTAATCTATTGTCCGTAAGTCTTTGCACTTAAACTATAAATATATGAATAGAAGTTTGACTATATACTAGATTGACTTATACACTGTTGTGTCAACAGTACTTTCGAATCCCATTCTAATCGCGGTTTGATAATAAGAACAACAAAAAATCATGGCCAGTTTATCATGTAGTTTAGTTAGATACTTGCTTGCTTGTAAAACTCTTCGTATATACAAGTAGTTATAGCTTTAGTGACATTAAATTGCTTGCAACACCCTGAGAGGTCACTTGTCGTCATGAGTATTCCCTGAAACAGAGAATTATAAGTTTGTACATGATCATCATCATCATCATCTTATTTAAGAGCTGTGCCCTTGTCGGTGGAGTAATCGCCATCTCTCTCTGTCGTCCGTCAATTCCTTTACCTCCTTGTACGACCTGACCTGTGCCTTTTCCTTCAGTTGGTCTACATACGCCCTTCGCGGCCTTCCCCTTCCCCTCCTTGCTTCTATCTGCCCTTCTATTAGATTTTTGATGAAATTGTCATGTCGTACATGGTGGCCAAACATTGTACATGATATAAATTATTATATTCTTTTACCTCGTAGTACCCTTATATTGATCATCACAACGCATACCTACATTTTGATACAAATGTATGCGTCGTATCGTGTAAGTAAGTGGTGTTACGACTAAAATAAATATTTAGGTACATACGAGATATTTATTATTATTACACAGTGTCTCATAGTCATACGGAAGTCCAATGCCTTCGAGAATTCTCGAGATCAAGTTTACCAAACGGACTTCATATTTAGAGAGCCGTGGCCAGGATGATCCAAATCCAGGATAATCGAAAAGACGACCACGTCATTTGATTGATAAATGATTATTTACTGTACCGGACCAGGGATCTATACAGTATGTATCACCTCGTAGAGCAAAGAAAGAAACCCATTAATTTTTAGATCGTACTAAACAACTTTTACTATGGGGCCAAACCCGAATTCACGAAAAAAATTTGGACATTTTCATACATTTTGATTGCGTGATCATGAACACGTTGTATGGGAGAGTAATTTTTTTTTCGCGAATTCGAGTTTGGCCCCATAGTAAAAGTTGTTTAGTATGATCTAAATATTAATGGGTTTCTTTCTTTGCTCTACGCGGTGATACATACTGTATAATTGAAATACTGTGCAGTCTTGTAATGATAATTTATTAAATATTAAAAAAAACGTGTACAATACGGCACAAGGCTAGTTCGCGACTGACTTATGGAATTGGTCGCACGGGGAATACAGGCGTCCTGCGTCAGCTCATATCGTAGTGCTCGTGCATTAACTACATAGGTTGCCTTTTATATTTCGGGATTTGAACAAACTAGGGTTGCCATCTCTCAAATGAGTTTTAAAAAGTATAGTTCCAGCGTTTTGGCGGCAAAATAAACGATTATTTTTTACGATTTTCGACGCGGCCTCAGTCAGCAATAGTGCATAGAAGAAATTTTTTCAACTTTTGGAGATGAAGCACCATCAAGGACGAGTGTTTAGTGTTGGTTTGCAGACTTTGTTCGTGGCTGAAGTTCGCTTGAGGACGAGTTCCGCGAAGGTCGTCCAAAACAGTGGTTGTCTCGAAAAACATTGACGCTGTGCTTGAACTAATATTGCAAGACCATCACGTGACATATCGAGAGATTGAGACGTTTTTGGCTATTAGTGGGACCAGCATACAAATAAAATTGCATGACCATTTAGATGTAAAAAAAATTTTTTCGCGGTGGATACCACATAATTTGACCGGTGATCAAAAACAGACTCGCGTGGATTGGTGCAAAGAGAAGCTTAAAAAATACAACGGCGGAACTTCAATATATGTCTACGATATTGTCACAGGTGACGAATCGTGGATCTGCTCATATGAACCCGAAAATGAGCAGCAGTCGACAGTGTGAGTCTTTCAAAGTGAACAAAATCCAACAAAAGGTGTTCGTGCACGAAGTACTGCAAAACAATTGTGAAAGGGAAACACCAAGTTATTCCATACACGTTTATTTTGTAGTAAATATACACATGGAATGGAAAATCAACATAATTTGTTAAGTTTTAAACAAGTACATCTTACCTTAATTAATCACAAATGATCCTCAACAACACTATCTTTCACCGTTGTTTTAAACTGTCGAACACACCGTGATAGAATGCCCCTGCATTGACTGTTCTACCTTTTATAAGGTACTGCTCCCGCCATTTTACTGACTACCTGTTTGGTCGGTCTTCTTAACCAATGAGGGGTGATAGCCGATAAGGTGAAAGATGGTGTTGCCAGGTAATATTTCTCATCATCATCGAGTTACAGCATTGATATTACAATAAAATTAATAATATTTCTAGTAAACGCTAACAGCTCGGCCATCCTACCTAAGCGAGTCCCTTCGCGTTATGATACTAATTAGTTACTATAACAAAGCTTAAATATGGCTTACTATTTAATGAAAAGTAAAACTAAGAAAAGGTCTTAAAGAAGGGCTCTAATGTAAATAACTTATCATGCGTATAAGTACTTATACAAATTTATAAAACATACATTGTTATTATAACATTATACATTTAATCCTATTCGGTCAGATTTTCTGATTCTGATTCAGTAGTATCGGTATCTCTATTAAATGCGAGCCAAGGTTTTAATTTATCTATTGCAACTACATTCTCGTACTTGCGATGACCATGCTTGCGTGTTAACGGGGTGTCTTCTATTAAGAATCGATCATTAGGCAAAACTTTTGCAATCCGGTACGGCCCTTGGAACTTACTAGCCAACTTTTTTGATGCACCATCACTGGGAACTTCGCGCCTTACACTGACTAAATCGTTTTCTGAATAAACATGAGTAGCCCTACGTCTCGAGTCAAATCTTGTTTTGTATTTTGCTTGCTGTTGTATTATACGTTCAGATGCCTCTGTCCTTATTTCTTGTATATTATCTATTGTCACCCCCTTTGTGTCGTCTAATACTTCACTCAAGACATTTTCAGAGCTACTGTTTATATTAAAAGCGAAAAGGAGCTCTGAGGGACTCTTCCCTGTTGTTTTATTTACCGTCGTGTTAAGCCCTACTTGTATGTCACATATGTACTCATCCCAGTTTTTATCGTCCTTGTCGCTAGTTTTTCCAGACAAGGCGCTGAGAATGGTTCGATTGTATCGTTCGCATTGCCCATTCGCTCTAGGCGTTGCAACAGCATTTAATATATGCTTCATATTATTATCCTTGACAAATGAACGGAATTTATTGCTTGTAAAGGATGTCCCCCTATCTGTAATTAGTCTTACTGGTGCCCCAAAGCAACTAATGTGTTCTTTAAGGGCCCAAACCGTAGTATTAGTTTTAGTATCCCTTACTGGTTTGATATTCGTGTACTTGGTAAACCCATCAACAATAACCAGCAAATAACAATTTCCCCTTTTGCTACGTACGAACGGACCCAAATGGTCCGCGTGTATGGTGTGAAATGGGACTTTTAGCTTTGGAATCGGGTGTAATTCCCCTTGTTGTTTGCCAGTCACGTCTTTGGTTCGAGCGCATTCCAAGCACGATTTTACATATTTTTTGATGAATTTCCTCATTTTTGGAAACCAGTAGGTTTCTTGAATGCGTGAATAAGTCTTATCAAACCCGAAGTGACCAATATCGTCGTGGTTCATCTTGGCAATTTGCCATCGCACGCCCTTGGGAACTAACCACCTAATGTCACTGTCTTCCTTACCTACAATACGGTACACCTTGCCATTTTTGATCTTATAGTTGTCTATTATGTCTTTGACTCGATCGGATGCTGGGTCATTAAGAATCTCTTTAATGCGTAAAATTTCAGTGTCACTGTTTTGAACCGTGGTTATCCAGTCCTCTGTGCCTACGGTAAGAACATCTAAAACATGCTGTTCCTCCCTAGCTTCCTCAACCGGGTTCCTGCTTAAGGCATCGACGTGCAACATCCTAGACCCGGGACGATATTCAATTTCGCAATCGAATTCCTGAAGTTGTACCCACCAGCGCGCTATCCTAGGTACGAGATCCCGTTTAGATAGTGTAGTCCTTAAAGCATTACAATCCGTTAAGACTTTAAAAGGGATACCTAGTAAGTACACTCGAAATCGATTGAGGGAAGCCACGACCGCAAGGGTTTCTAGTTCAAATGAATGGAATTTACGTTCATCTGGTGTAGTTTTCTTACTGAAATAAGAGACAGGTTTGAACACTCCCGAGTCATCTTTTTGTAGTAAAATCCCACCTATACCAAACTTACTAGCATCAGTATGGACTTGAGTTTCCCTTTTAGGGTCATACAAAGCTAGTAGAGGCCTTTGTGTTAAATGTGATTTTATGGTTTCAAAGGCCTCGTCTTGTTCGGGCCCCCAAGCAAAATCGTTATTTTTCCTGAGAAGATCGGTTAGTGGTCTTGCTAGTGTCGCGAAACCTTGAACGAACCTACGAAAGAAGCTTGCGAGGCCAAGGAATTGTTGTAGCTCGCGTGGACTTTTAGGAACGGGGAATTTGGAAACGGCGTCTGTTTTCTTCTGTCCTGGCTTAATGCCATTGGCGTTAATCTCAAATCCAAGAAACTCTATACTGTCCATAAAAAAGTGGCACTTAGACAGCTTCAAGGTTAGTCCTCCCTGCTGGAGTAGCGAAAGGACTTCCTTAAGGCGGTCTAGGCCTTCTTTAAACGAATGTGCGGGAATTAAAATATCGTCCATGTATACGAGGGCGTATTTAATTTTAGCTTCAGCTAGTATTTTATTAATTGTACGTTGGAAGACGGACGGGGCGTTGACGAGGCCGAATGGCATTCGGGTGAATTGATATTGACCGTCGGGTGTAATGAAGGCAGTTTTATCTTGTGACGCTGGCTCTATGGGAATCTGGTAGTAACCGGACGCTAGGTCTAATGATATGAATACAGTATTTCCAGCTAATCTATCAAGTTGATCATCTATCAGAGGTAGAGGGTAATGGTCCTTCTTGGTACGCTTATTTAATGCTCTGTAATCTACACATAAACGTTTTTCGCCAGTTTTTTTCTTAACCAATACTATCGGGCTCGCGTATGGTGATGAGGACTCCTTTACAATTCCAGCATCAACCATTTCATGTACCATATCGCTGACGAGGGACCTTTCGCTATAAGACATTCGATATGGTCTATAAGCTACTGGTTCATGGTTATCAAGTTCTATTACCATTTCCCCTGCTGTTGTGAACCCTATATCTTTTAAACCAGATGAAAAACAGTTTGTGAACTGGGAAAGTAAATCTTTTAATTGTTGCCTTTCAACAACAGTTAATTGACTTCCACATTTGAGACTTTCGTCGAAACAGTTATCTTCGAATGACACAGAACATACGTTATGCTCTTTTACGATTGGGGTAGAACGTGTTAGTAAAGAACCTTTTGTGAACGATATAGGGTTTTCACAGATGTTTTGAACGAGCAGGTGTCCTTTACCATTTACCAATTTATATTCGCCCGGGAGCAGGTAGTGTTTATTGTTATCCGTACCCCGGATGGTACCGTTTACAAAAATTTGACCTGTGTATGTGACGACCGATTCTACTGGAATAATGGACATTAGACCAGAAGGAATGCTGATATCATTTAGAACCGAGAGATATAATTTTGTTTGGCTATCTTTTTCAAAGAATATTTGATCAGGAGTCTTAGTGATTGTTATATGGGGTTTTTCTGTGAATGAATGACCTAACAGGACTGGATATCTCAATTTTGCATCGTCCACAACCATAATTTCAATGTTTTCCTGTATGCCCTGAACTGTCACGTTTGCAAAACATCTACCTATAGGTGTCGACCTAACCTCCCCAAGACCTATTAACGACGGCAAGGGCAAACCATCATTTATTAACTTCAGTCCTAAACGCTTAGCTTCAGTTTCTTTTATAACTGTACACTCTGCACCTAAATCTACCAGACAAGGTACAGTGAATCCATTCACATGAATGTCAATCAGGTATTTTTGATTAGTTCCAGTCTGTTGGTCTATTACAGCTACCTGTTTCTCGATTGTATTGTCATTATTGCAGCGTTCTAAAATTTGAGGCTTGTTTAAAGGTTTAAGTCTGCAGTAAGTATCTAGGTGACCAGTTTTATTGCATGAATTACACTTGCTAGGAGATTTTTTACACTGAAAACTTTTATGACCTTCTTCATTGCAATTATGACACGTTATCAAGATGGTACCTATTCCGCTCTTTTTAATCCCATCTATCTTGCCTTTATCACTACTACGATCGAATTTCCTATCGCGAGTTGATTTCTCATTTTGTTCTCTTATACCGCTTGATTTAACCGTTTTAAAATATTTAAGTACGTCTTCTGGCACGCGGAAACGTGCCGCTTGTGCACCTACTCTAGCTGCGCGATCATCTACGCCATGTAATAAACAGTCAACAGCATTACGGCCACTAATACCGCATCTATTTATTAGATTTATTTTTGCATAATAATACTGCTCTAGCGACTCCCCATAACGCGCACGCTTGGCCAGCATATCGCTCAACAGTTGCGCGTAATCTTGTCTACAAGGGAACGACTCAATAAGCTTTCTTTTCCACTCGTTCCATGTGTAGAGTACAGAGTTTAACCCCTGGTACCATAGTTTTGCAACGCCTGTCAATTTTGGTATAGCAAAGTGTATTATTTCACGGTCATTCCATTTATAGATTTCTGCGCACTCCTCTACTTTGGTAAGCCAGGTTATTATGGTTTGCTCTTTAGACATAGGGTCAAATTCTGGAACGACATTTGTTAAAGAAAGCTTAGCGGTCGAACTACCTTTTACATTCGTTAGTACATCTAAAAGTTTATGAATAATGTTTTGTTCATTACTTGGTAAGTTATCACATTCACTTAGCAATTTGCGATGCGAACGACGCGAGGGCTCACGTGACCGTCTCCGTTTTAATAACTTTTTAACAGGACTGTCATAACTAGCACTACTATGACTATGACGGCGACGTCGCGTTCCCCTTGCTGCGTAAGCTTCATCTGAAGATTTTGCACATGATCGACTAGAACTTCGAGAATAACTCCGAGGTCGCTTTCTGGTCTGTCGCGATGTTTGGTGGCGAACCCGTGATCGACTCCTACCAGCTCCATTGTTATCATTTAATGTTACTTTATTAACCTTGGAGTTTTGCCGTCGTCTACGAGGGATTCTCGAAATAACCCTAGACGGCTCCCTACTCCGTGTTCTATTAATTGAGCGTTTGCGGACTTGCCTGGTGATCAGACTCCCATCCGCTCCCTCGCTCCGATTACTGCGTCGCCGCGGAGTCTGCCTTGCCGGGTCGCGACTACGGCGACCCGTGCTGATTGGCTCACCCTCCGTGTTACTGCTGGCGCTGCTGTCTAGGCTTTGGTCTCGGTTATTCATGACCTGAAGCAAAGTTACACATAGTGAATATCCCATATCGGAAAATTTATTAAAATACAGATATTAATTATATTTTAATGAAGGGTAAGCTATTGAAGCAGTGCAAAGCTATTGAATATCATGGTATTTGTAACAGTATCGCATTCCTTGAATGCAGCTTTATTTTAAATACAGTGCGTAAACATTTAAAATAGAAAAATAGTCTACACGATCGGTATTTTTATTAATATTTAAACTAATATCCAAATAATAATTGCAATGCGTTTTCAAAAGCGTAACACAGACAAAAATGCTTAAACACTCCCAGAGTAGGTATAGCCCTGGCAAATTATTTACACGCCATTAATTGAGAACTATATTGTGAGTCATAAAACAATAGAAATCCCTTTATCGAAAGCTGAGCAAAACATATGGCATTAACTTGTGGTGAAAGCTAAGGTGAAAGCCGAATTGTTATATACTACTGCACTGATATCTCTTTATTATTTGATAGTAATGGTTAATTTTAATGTGGGTAGATAAGGATCTATTAAAATTAATTAAAGTGACTATACTTACCATGTATAAACCCATTACTTAATTACTTAAATTTAATAATTGCTTAGCACTGGTGTAATTACTTCCTTTCGGGCAATCGTTAAATTAATTTAAAACACTGTATTGCCGAAATTAACATTTGTTTTTTTTTAACTGTTAGGTAAATTCTTCGACAACAGGGTATAACAAGCAATAAGATGGGTTTATCCTTTTAACATGCTTAATTCAGATAACCTTCAAGATAATACTTAGATAACTCCTATTTAAACACTGTGGGCAGAGTCTAAACGAAAAAAATATTTTTCGGTATCCCTGCTTCTGATTTGAAAGGGAAACACCAAGTTATTCCATACACGTTTATTTTGTAGTAAATATACACATGGAATGGAAAATCAACATAATTTGTTAAGTTTTAAACAAGTACATCTTACCTTAATTAATCACAAATGATCCTCAACAACACTATCTTTCACCGTTGTTTTAAACTGTCGAACACACCGTGATAGAATGCCCCTGCATTGACTGTTCTACCTTTTATAAGGTACTGCTCCCGCCATTTTACTGACTACCTGTTTGGTCGGTCTTCTTAACCAATGAGGGGTGATAGCCGATAAGGTGAAAGATGGTGTTGCCAGGTAATATTTCTCATCATCATCGAGTTACAGCATTGATATTACAATAAAATTAATAATATTTCTAGTAAACGCTAACAATTGGTTGTCTGTTTTTTTGGAAAAACCGGGTATATTGCAACCATTCCTTTGGAAAAACGTAAAACAGTTACTTCTAAATGGTACATAACCATTTGCTTGCCAGAGGTGATTGAAAAATTCAGGGAAGCCAATCGCCGAAAACGAATTATATACTGCACCGCAATAATGCGAGTCCACACCAGTCGGTACAAACATCGACCTTTTTGAAAGCCCAAAATATTGATTTAATGGGTCATCCACCATAAAGTCCTGATTTGGCTTCCAATGATTTCTTTTTGTTCCCAAACATCAAAAATAAACTGCGTGGTCAACGATTTTTGACACCCGAAGCAGCCGTCGACGCGTTCAAAACGCACGTTTTGGAGGTGTCCCAGTCGGAGTGGTCGGACTGTATTCAAAATTGGTTTTACCGTATGAAAAAATACATAGACCTCACAGGAGAATATTTTTAAAAACAATAAAGTCAACTTTATTCGTATAAACTTGTTAATAATTTCAAATCCCGAAATATAAAAGGCAACCCTCGTATGAGCTGACTCGACGAATGCCCCTACAATTACCTTGAGCAAGTTCCTATGTGTCGGCAGCGACCAGTTGAACGAGCCTTCAGCAACAATGTTGGCGAGCTGCGCCCTCACTTGGAAATACACGGCCAAGTCTGTGCAGAGGATGTCGTACTTGATCTCCTCCATTATGCGTGCCTGGTCCTCCGGTGGGAGGTGTGCTAGGATTTTCTTATCCTGAAGAAACAACAAAACAAAAACAAGAAAAAACAAGCCTCGCCATGTTTTTTACCGTTCTTCTCGGGTCAATGGCATAGGGTTAGAACCGGAAGTTGTTTTAATTTTATGTAACTTTGACCATTCAAAAGAGTTTGTTGCTATTCCAATTTGAATAATGAATCATTTGACTTTGAAGAAATGAATCATTTGACGAATTGATTAGGAGTGAGAACAAAATGTGTCTGTGTCTATGGGTATATCACATCACATCATCAGCCTATGATAGTCCACTGCAGGACGTAGGCCTCTCCTATTAACTATGCGTATAGACGCATTAGGAGCTAAATGCCCATAATCGCCACGCTGGGCAAGCGGATTGACGATCGCAGTAATGTGTCCACTATGATGACGCTGCTGCCCATCATCAATCTTTTATCAAATAACGGTCACTGACACTTCAATCCCTTAGTCGACTCTTACGATACGCGCAGGAGGAGTTGGGGTGGTGACAAATGTATTCTTACTGCCGTCACCACACGGCAACTATGGGTATATAGGTGCTAGAAAACAGGAGTAAGAATTTTGCACTAGATCTGTATTACATACTATGACGGCAATCATGTGCTAAGCCTAAGGTACCTCAATGAGTTTCTTAGCGAGGAAGTAGTGGTGGTACTCCAGAAGAGAGGTCTTGTACATCTGAGCCAACGGGTGGTTCACGAGCAACAAGAAGTTGTTGTTGAGCCCGGGGTGGTCCAGGTCGTGGCACAGCCCTGACAGGAGTAGTGCTGCAGTCTGATAAAAGAGCATTCCATAAAACATCTACTATTTGTCGCTTACGTGTCGCTTTGGTAGCTATATACCCTAATAAAATATGAATAGCTGCTAGGAATCATTGTCAATCTTATTCCTCCAATACACGTCTGCGGATGGGTCCGCGGACGTCGGCATATGCATCCGCAGAGGAATCTTCACAAACCGTCCACACGTCTGACCGAAGAGCTGGCGACTTCCTCGGTACAGTGCCACAAGAGCCAATCTTAGATATAGATTAGGTTAGTTCGATTTAATTTATGTAGTAAGGTACTTATATAAAGCGTACAGTTTTGAAAATAAAGACCGAAAGAAATAGTAATAGTTATTTTCCCCTCACTAGCTCGTAAAGCGCTCGTTTATCGTTTAATACGAGCGGGTAAAAACGCTTTTTACACACTTGTGGATAAAGTAATTTGACATTGCTCTAATTCCTATAGCCCCTACTGCCTAGTATAAGTGGATCTGTATGACCGTAGTAAACATCCGCAATCGGAGCTCACATGTTAAATTGGTCGTTCTCATGGGTGACTTTGTAAGCCATTGGCTATATTTAAGTTCCAGAAGTAACTCTATTCTACGATACGTTTCGACATTGAGTTTTAAATGGTTTCTTTAAGTTAATTTACATTTGGATGAGATTTGTAATCACATTTCCTCGCGATAGTGAGGGGAAAAAAGTTGTATTACACTTGGCGGCAAAGTTTGTTCAACTCTCGTGCCTTGAGACCTTCGCAATGCTCAAGATTCCAGTTTTTGAACCACTCGCTACGCTCGTGGCTCAATTTTGGAATCTTTCGCTAACTCAGGTCTCAATATTGGCACGACAGTTAAACAACAACTTTGCCCCCTTGTATAATAAATTAAATTTCATACGGGCCCTTGAGATACCTATTTACATCGTAGATTGCTCGACTCTTTCACTCCTCGCAGCGTTACGGAACATGTTGCTCTCCTGGCTTCTCGTGATAGAAGGTGTGAAGTCGTGGAGTAAGAGAAAGTCAGACACAGAGAAAAGAACACGATTTCAGTAAGTGTTCTTTTTATAGCGAGAAGGACAGAGAGAGAGAGGGAGATGAGTGAAAGAGACAGAGAGAGAGAGAGAGAGAAGAGCTAGTTCGTGAAAGATAGCAGGGGGTCGCGTTTTATAAAGTTACACTGGCCAGCGATGAAAACAGAAGTATATCTCTGAATAATATCAAAATCTTACCAATACCAAAGAGAGAGAGAGAGAGCTGGAGAACAAATCACATCTCGATAGAGTCGCTTACTATACAATTGAAACCATCCGAAACATGTCGCGCGTAGTGACCAAATACACGTGAGTTTCGTTTCATTTATTTAACTGTTTAATTATATTTACATGTGAAATAGCTAGAGGGCGACAGAGAACACTTGAGCAGTATCTTTTCGCAAGGGCTTATTTCCACTCTGTCAACAAGAGTTCATCATCAACATCATCTCAGCCATAAGACGTCCACTGCTGAACATAGGCCTCCCTGAAGATTGCCACAATGACCGCTCCTGCCCTGCGCCACCCGCATTCCTGCGACCTTAACCAGGTCATCAGTTGCTGAGTTCCTCCACATGTACCGTAGATGCGACCTGCATCCAGCGTGTCCCGGCGACAAGGGTTATTTTTTTCTATATTATTAATATTATCATAAGAGAAATAATCTCTATTGACAAAGTGGAAATAAGCCCTTTCGAACAAGTCTTTGCTACCTCTTTCTGGTCGAACCGGCCCGGGTTGGTGAGCAAAATCATGTACATGGTGTGCGTGAAGCAGAAGGCGTGCTCGGCGTTGTGATAGGGGTTGGGCCGGTAGCAGCCTAGCACGCTCAGCGCGAAATCCGCCATCAGTGTGCGATCGAAGGTCTTCTCCATGAACGTTTCCGCGAACATGTAGCAGACGAGCCCTGGCATGTCTTCTTTGCTGATCTCACTTATGTGGAAGTCATAGCTGGAAGCAGATTGATAGACAATACTTAATGCCCGGTTCACATTATTCCAGTCCAGTGATCCAGCGGTCTAATCCAGTCCAGTGCTGGACTGGAGCATATCGTTTACATTACTCTTTTAAGAGTAGCTGGATTAAAAACACATCGGTGACAATGATTTAGCACTGGATTGGAACTGGAATAGCTGTGGCAATTTATTTATTGCATGTGTATGCCATGCTTATTTGAACTCGTCATTGGTATAGTGAACAACTGAACATTCAATAAGATCCAAGATCTTTAGTCCGGCTCCGGAATACATCATTACAAAGCCGTATAGTTGACAAGTCCAATAATTGGGTCAGTGTACATGTGAAGGGTATTTCAATCGTTACGTACGTATGAAAGTTGCTGGGAGGTATGACGACCCCGTTCGTCTCCATGAGCTCGTCGAAATCGTGACGGCACGGCTTCAGGTGGACGTGCATCAGGTCGCTGTACACTTGGTTGAGATTCTCCTGCAAATGTAACACAGTAAGGCCATGTTGCACTGCACCATCTCCACTTGAAAGGCTGTTCATTAAGCAGCTGATTAATATGAAACTATGCCGGAAATATTTTTTTCTAATAGTTTTCTCGTACGCGGATCCACGTTCCGGCATATAAGGGATTAAAGTTTATCGAATGATTATACCGGTTTGGTAGTTTGGTGCAGACTGCAACTCACTTTACGAATAGGTTGTATTTGTATAGGATGATCGGTAGCAAGGGTTCCCGCGGGGGTCATCTCTTAGGTGCTTTCTGATTATGTCTTAACTGGCTCAGGTCGAATCTTAGGTACTTAAATGTACTACGTCTTATGTAGGTATTTGCGATCCAAACTGTATTAAAAAATTAGCTACTTATTTTCATTATTTTTAGTTTGTTTAGGTACCTTAGTAATTATAATAACTACCTAGATACTCTCTACAACTTCTTAAGTTTTCGCATTGATCAGTACTTCGAAAGCGATAGCCTGTAGGCCTGCCTCGAACTTCGATCACCCATCTCAATTGCACTTACAAGTTCATACATAAGCAAGTGTCAGGGAGGCAATACGTCACGGGTTCGCGATAGGATCTCTGTTCTAATCATCTCATCGAATGGTTGCATTGGAATGGCAACATTATCCTTACATGGTAGATCTTCTCTTGATGCATGTGATAGAACTGCACGATGAGAGAGCAGTAGCTGACGAACACCTTGAAAATCTCTTCGTCTTCAGCCTCGAACGGTCGTGCGTTCCTTTTGTTTGTTAGTTGGACAACCCCTGTCAATACAAATCGTTACTTCAATGAGTTTAATATGGCGATAGCAAAGAATAACTCATAAAATCCTGTAGTACATTTTTTATATAAATAAATAAATAAATAAATATCTTGGGACATCTCACACAAATCGACCTAGTCCCACGGTAAGCTCAATTAAGGCTTGTGATGTGGGTACCAGGCGACGATATATATAATAGATAGATACGTATAGATACTTAGATACATACACAGTATACACATATGTGAGTGAGTTTAGTAAAACGCCCCACTTTGTCGTTTGCCTTAAAGCCGCTTTGTCAGTTTATTCATATGAATAAACAAAGAAAACTCGTCTTTATGGTAAGCGATAAAGTGGGACGTTTTACTAAAAACGAACACATATTATCTATTTCGAAGGAGAACCATCGTAGCATCCTAAAAGCCTTTCAGACTATTTCATTTAGGATCTCACTGGTTCCCAAAGTTTGCCTATTCTTTTGAGCGCCAAGCGTTGAGTATAAACAGTTAAACACACGCTAAAATTAATTATGTGGAGCCACTGAAGTCTCTTATAAATCTATAGGTAACAGACTGTAGGTACTACCTAGGTTGGGAGAACGAAGCAGACAGTTATTTCATTTACAGAGACATTTCATTTTTAGACAGTCTTTTCATCACACTTGCTGCCTAAGCGCGCCATTGTTTGCGCGCGCAGCGGGAGTTATAGAAAAGTGAATATCCCTAGGGAGTAATAGAAATGTCAGTACGTCATTTAATAATGTTATGTCTTAAAACTTATTTTTTTGTCGGCAAGTGTGATGAAAAACATTGTATGCATCACGGTCGGTACCTAAGCGGAACACTAACTCAGTCATGAAAGCCTAACACTCTCGTTAGTAATTCCGTACTTACCTCCCTTGATGCACAATGTACTATTATTGTTCATAGCATTATTTTCCGATGCCGACAAAAGCGCAAAATAGATGAGGTAAGTAAGTACAAAGTAGATCCCTTCCCAAAGATACAAAGACTCACCAATAACTCCTTTCTTGTCTATAATCGGCATTGCCAGGCAAGACCGCACGACGGTGCCGGTGCCGGTGATCGGATGAACGTCCTTTGTGAACCGAGGGTCTTTGTACGCGTTTCGCACGTGGAGCGATTCTCCGGACCACGCTACCAGTGTTGCTCAGTGCTCAAGCTGGTCGAATGACAGGTGTAAAAGGTAGTAAAAGTAGTCAGCTATGGGCACTACGCACCCAGAGCCCAGGCAGTACAAGTAACTCACCAATAACTCCCTTCTTATCTATAATCGGCATAGCCAGGCAGGACCGCACAACGGTGCCGGTGGTTGGATCCACGTCCTTCGTGAAACGAGGGTCTTTGTAGGCATCTCGCACGTTCAGCGACTCTCCAGTACGCGCTACCAGTCCTGCTGGAGTCTGCTCTGTGCTTAAGCTGATGAAGTAAGAACGGTTAAGTAGTGGAAGAAATCTGAGATACGGAAAGGTCGGCTCTATCTTCCGCAGAAAGACCGGATTGTGTCAGTATTCCGGTGGTCTATCAAAAAGGAGTGAATGTACAAACAAGGACGAATGTTTGGTGTAATTTTAGCATTTTGGACCGGCCAACTAGGGGTTGAGGGTTGAAGTCCCTATGAGCTATGTCAACTATGACAAATAATGCGTTCGTGGTACATTTTGTTCCACTTAGGTACCGGCCCCGCTGAGAATCATCTGACTGTTTAAAAATCATGTTGTAGTTATACAAAATTATCTGTGCTTCAACATAAGATTCTGTTTAGTGTCACTTTGATTTACAAGGACCGATCAAAAAATTGCCTTGGGTACAATAATTACCGAGACTTTCATAACAAAATGTATGAAAACGATCGTGGTGCACCTAAAAGACCCGCGTAGTTAAATATTTTCAGAAAATAATCGTTTTGGATCATTCTCTGAAAATTTGCTTGCGGTCTAATTGCTGCGTCCCGAACAAAACGTATGCAAAGTGTCGTGGCAATTAGAGTCAGCCGCAGGCTAAGTTTCAGAGAATGACTCTTTTATAGTTATGGAATAAGAAACAGTTACTCGACTTTGGTCTTCTTGTGCGGCATGGGAGTATTGTCGGCCCAGCCGTCGTCCCACATGTCTGCCGTCAGCTCGGCGCGCTCGCGGTCTATTATGTAGAAGCTGGACCTCATTGCGCCCATGAAGGACTTTACTACCGCCTGAAATACCCATCAGATTCAGTTACAACGGCCTCCGTACTCAAAAACTTGACGGTTTCGAGTAGGTAGGTACCGCAAACTTCGAAACCCGGGATTTTTGTCTGTCACTCTAATGCCGCCTTCGTAAGCCAGGCCTTTTACCGCAAACTTCGAAATTCGTAAATTTCGAGGATTTTTCTCTGAGTCTTCAATAAAGGTGTCATTAAGGTGACAGAGACGAATCCTCAAAGCACATTACAATTCACAGCGACTTGGGCGCTTCACGTTAATTTAAAAAAATATAAGAGTAAGTACCTATTTTAGCAATTTGTAAAGGCCAAAACAATTATTTGCGCTGGCAAAATGGTTGACCAGTCAGATAACTATCGTACATAGAGGATAGAGTTACCTGAACCCCCTGCGTAAGTCTAAATGCAAGGGGGATTTTACTCTATTATCGTAGGATCTGTTCGAATTAATAGCTACTAAGTTGTTTGACTACACAAATTAAAGATACAACTGTCTCTGCTAGCCCTGTGCTAGGCGAGACACTGATTCTCTACATCTGGAGCCCTACCGCGAACTACGAAATCCGCAAATTTCGGGGATTTTTCTCTGTCTCTCTGATGACGCCTTCGTTGGAGTAACAGAGACAAATCCCCGAAATTTACGAACTCCGGTGTTCACGGTAACAGACCTGTGGCCTATACCACAAAACTTTACAAGCGTACAATTCTACAAAATTGTATAAATTCCCATACAAAAACTTGACAATTTTGTAGAATTGTACGCTTGTAAAGTTTTGTAGTATAGGGGCCTGGTCTATTGTTTGAGCAACGCACCAGCATATCAGTGAGCATAGTATCGATAGACGCCAAGTTGCAGAAGTAGCTGTTCAGCAAAGCCCTCAGCTCCGCATTGAGGTGTCCTGTCTTCTGCAGTGTGATCCTTGCGGCTGCCTGATGAGCGGCGGCGCCAGCCCAGCAGGCGACGCTTACCACCGTGTATACAACGTTCTGGGGGAAGAGGTATTTTGAGAGATTATCGATATATCGATCGACCTTCAAAATGAACCCGAATACCACAAGGAATGGTTTTCCGATGGGCTATAAAAAGGAGTGAGTGTACAAAAAAGGGCGAAGTTTTGGTTTCTTGGGGCGTTATGTCAGCAAACTAGTGGTTGAGGGTTGAAGTCCCTATGTCAATTACGACAATGCGTTCGTGGTACATTTTGTTTTACTTAAGTACCCGGCTGAGAAACATTTGACTGCTTATGAATCATAGTGTCTTTATATAATATTATCTGTGCTTCGAACCCCGAAATGAGATTTTGTTTAGTGTCACCCCTTTGATTTACAAGGACCGATCAAAAAAATATGCCGATATCGATAGACACCAAGTTGCAGTAGCTGTTCAGCAAAGCCCTCAGCTCCGCGTTGAGGTGTCCTGTCTTCTGCAGCGCGATCCTCGCGGCTGCCTGATGAGCGGCGGGGCCAGCCCAGCAGGCGACGCTTACCACCGTGTATACCACGTTCTGGGGGAAGAGGTATTTTGGGAGACGATACCATAATGGACATTTTAATAACCCAATAAAGGAGGTGCCTAATACTTGTAGGTACTTATGTATCCTTATGTACACAAGATTTCTCAAAAAGTGTGTACATTACTTTTTTGTTACCAAAAATGTATAGGACTCAGGTAACAAAAAAGGAAACTTCCATACAAACTTTCTGGGACATTTTGGGAAATGTGGTAGATCTTGCTCAGCAACATTGACTTGACCTGAACCTACCAATTTTTATCAATATCAAAGACGTGATCCAAATGTACTAACTTTTTGAGAATGCTTGCTCTATTATTACCTTTTCAAAGCCAAGTCTTGAAGAAAAAACATAGTTACTAAGCCAGTGAGATACTTAAAATACATATAGGTCCCGGCAAACGCTCGCTCACCACGTGCACACCGATATGGGGGAAATTTTTGAGTAGGTACTTAGATATTATTAAGACTTCAAGGAAAGTCGAAGTGTGAGTTGAACGTCTCAGTCAAGTCCTATGATATTCAGGAAAATGTTTAACCAAGCTACAATCACCGTCCTTACCGGATCATACACCTCCGAATAAGTCCTATACAACTCCAGCACAGCATACAGATCCCCATCCGGTTGCACCACAGGCATGACCAGTGCTGTCTTAGCGTCGATCCAACGCAGGCCCTCGGCGAAGCGCCGGTCGCGTTGCACGTCGTCGAGAACCAGGTATTCCTTGGTGGCGGCTACGTGGGCGGCAGCCATCTTACCCTCTTCTAGAAGGAGAAACTTAGCGTTCTTAAAATTGGTAAAGCGGTAAAACCATTAGGTTGACCATTCGTACACTTTGATGGAGTCATGAAAGTTCAGTGTACAGATAGTTCAACTCATCTTTGCGCGCGGCGCTATGTGTGCGTGCGCTTGTAATTATACAGCTTTCATTTGTTTTTTGTTTTCTGTGGCAGTGATGCGGCCGTCGTCGTCCGAGCAACACGTGTATAAACAAGGTTTGCTCACACATAGCGCTGCGCGCAAAGATGAGTTGAACTATCTGTACCTACAAGTGTTTTACAATGGTCCTGTAGCCATACCTTGAGCTTTTCCTGCGTTATTACCGCGGACTTAGATCACTTAGGTACTTTCTACACCGCACTAATCTGCGAGTACGAGCGGAATGAACAGAAAGCTCATAAGCACACTTATGTAGACAAATAACAACGTACAACAAATGCGAAAAGCTTATCTCAGTCCGCTGTTGGACAAGGATTGGCGATCGCAATACCCCTGTCCACTGTCCACTATAGATAGATAGATAGATACCACGATGATGACGTTGCTACCCATCCTCAATTTATAGACAACGCGAATGGTCATTGACACTTCACCCACGGGAAGGAGTGGTGAACAATGTATTCTTACTACCGTCAACGCGAGGCAGAAAACCGTTAGATATTCATTCGTGGATACATAGGTAAGTAAGTAGGTAGGTAGGTGGGCCAATCAACTTTTCGATCGACATATTTTCTGTCTGCTGCGTTACTTTTCATGAACTTACAAACGTATGTCAATTAATACTATACACATATTTACAATGAAAGACAGTTGGAACCTAAATGTATCGATGTGAACTTGTGTGGGGCGAAACGCATGTACAATTTTTAAGCATTTTTTCTAGCAAACTTGATGACGTCACATGCGTTACGGGACAAAATAGTGTCGATCGTAAACTTGTTTGGATCAGGATGCTTAGCCAAGTTGCCAATCGCTAGCGCTTGCTAGCGCATCGTAGTTTTCCCTCTCTGCCACTCCTTCATATTAGGTAGTGCGACAAAGAGGGAAATCTACGATGCGCTAGCAAGCGCTAGCGATTGGCAACTTGGCTAAGCACCCAGATACCTATACTAATTATTATCTTACCGATAGGAATGTTGACTTCATGTCGTGCAGGATTTTTCGTGTTCTTCGGCATCAATACGAGTTCGTTGTTCACTTTATTCACTATGTACACAAATGTTCCTGAAAATGTATCCCCGTTAAGGGCAACGTCAGAAAGAGAGCCAATGCTAGTGTGGATTGATTCAGTATCTACGCGGTATGGCTTGAGCTAGATCATCGCCCGTCTAAGTCCAACCGACTTTTTGGCGAAAAGTAATTCATCTTCACTATCACTACATAGTATAAAATAAAGTCACTTTTTCTGTCCCTATGTCCCTTTGTACGCTTAAATCTTTACAACTACGCAACGGATTTTGATGAGATTTTTTTTAATAGGAAGAGTAATTCAAGAGGAAGGTTTTTATGTAGGTATAGGTAGTACCCGTGCGAAGCCGGGCGGGTCGCTAGTTTTATATAAAAGGTACCTAGGTCAATTTAACTCCGACAGACTCAATGCCTTCTCAGGCGCAACTTAGATTCTATAAAACTAGTTATGTTAATCTGGGGCATAGCAGTGCCTTCGCAAAGTCAAGATTATTTTAGATAAGGAGATCATTGCAAGTAATCCTATTAGTCTACCTAAGAAAATATAGATTTTTTCTGGCAAACTTGGCACTGATTCGGTGTGGCCACTTGGATTAGGTACTGGTGGAACAACCCAAAGTAAGCTGAGTTACGTTTGCCATACGTGAGTGAGTTTAGTAAAACGTCCTATATACTTTGTCGTTTGCCATAAAGCCGCTTTGTCAGTTTATTCATATGAAGATACAAGGAAATCTCGTCTTTATGGTAAGCGACAAAGTGGGACGTTTTACTAAAAACTAACACATACAGCCTCACAACTTGTACAATGTACATGACACTAGATATCACTGTACCCCAGGAAAGCGTTTTCTTTGCGAAAGCAAAGAGAAGCGATGCGAGGCAAAGCGACCGGGTAAATTTGTTTGATATTTCACCGATCTTTTAATGACTTCACGGCATCGAATCGCTTCGGAAATATTAGGCCCTATCGCGAACCACGAACGAAGTGTTGCCACTCTGTCACACTTACGTACGAATTTATAAGTGCGAGAGAGAGGCAACACTTGTTTCGTGGTTCGCGGTAGGGACTGGTCGCTTTGAATCGCCTAGGACGTAGCTTATTGTCTTATCTTACCAGAGCTATTAGTAACTGTCTTCAACACCATAGCAGTCTCATACAGCAGCGAATCCAAATCCACAGTATCCTCCAAAAAAACAGTAAACCTATTTATATCCAAATACGTCCCCTCCTTCCGCTCCTCTTTCACTCCTTTCCGTACTATCTGCGCATACGGTGCTATGACCCTTTTTGTGGCTTTATCAAGTTTTTCAGGGGAGACTAGGAAATGTGACTGCGTTTTTCGTACGAGGCTGGTTGTTTTGCTGATTTGTTTGGCGATTGTGCTGAGTGTAGATCGTTTCTGGCTTCTCTTGTCGTCGTCTTCATCGTTGGTTACGGGCTTTATTATGGATTTCGCCGACATTGTTTGGGTGTTTACACGTTAATGACAGCTGATGACATTCGTAGGATTTTTTTTTCCATAGACATGTAGGTTTGCCGATCGTAGCATGAAGGTATAAAGTACCTACATATATCGTCCTATTCAAAGAATATATTACTCTAAAGAGGTCCCGGTCCTATTACTGCAAATGGAGCATTCCACGAGCATGTCGCTTACGTAACGCTATTCTTTTATTAATTCGTGATTATTTTAGTACTTCTAAAAATGATAGGAACCCGAGTTCTAGTATGGTAATATTCCGGCCGTGTGGTGACGGCAGTAAGAATACATTTGTCACCACCCCAACTCCTGCGGGTGTCGTAAGAGTCGACTAAGGGATTGAAGTGTCACTGACCATTATTTGATAAAAGGTTGATGATGGGCAGCAGCGTCATCATAGTGGACACATTACTGCCATCGCCAATCCGCTTGCCTAGCGTAGCGATTATGGGCATTTACCTCCTAATGCGTCCATACGCATAATTAAAAGGAGAGGCCTACGTCCAGCAGTGGACTATCATAGGCTGATGATGTATGTGATGTATGTAATATTCCGGGACTTAACTTACACGTTCACACAGTTTTTTCTAACTTTGAGCATTTATTTAACGTAGCTGCCATAGATAGTATAAGCGTCACGTAAGCGACATTCTCGTGGAATGACCCAAATACCAGCAATCTGCACAAATCAGGTTTTGGCAGAATCAATTTAACCCCAGTAACGCCGCTGTCAATAATTTGCGTGTCAATTAATGACTTTCAATATTTTCAAGTGACTTGTGACGGATCTGTACTAGGCACTCCAGGGGTTAATTATCATGATAGTTAAATTCTTTATCGAATAACACATACGTGCACATAGCTGGTATTTGCAGTACCTTAATAGGACGATATACCTATTCATTTCACGTGTGCCAACAAAAAAAAGTGGTCTAGACCACTTTTCGTCTTTATTACTAGGTAAATTTAATAAAGTCGAAAAGTAGTGAAAACATTTTTTTTGACTGTATCTAAATATACTACGTGCCCATGAGGAAAGGGAAAAAATTCAACAGCGGATTTCTGAACAAATTTGAAGTTAAAAATGTCATATGAAGTTTTCTGGATAATTTAGATTTTAAGAGAAAATTAGATTTTTTCTTAAAATCGTCATAGACCGTTACGCTATGATAAATGCATTTTAGGAAACGATTTTGTCACCATGTTGTCTTAGTCTTGTTACACTTAATTGGCAGACATCACACGAACAAAAAATCTTTAATAGCCTTGCAAATGTAAAAAAAAACTTTAAAGTGCATTTTTTGCGATAGTTTCATTAATGAAATCCTTTTTTGTGTATTAAGACTTTCAAAACATCAAAAAAAAAATTAAAAAAAAAATTTTTTGCTGGTTTGACCAAAACTCATTTAACATTTTTTGTTTCTTTTAGTCTCAGGAATATGCTGTTAGAATTTTTCCCTTTCCTCATGGGCACCTTGTAGATAACAGGTCACATGATCGTTGTCGTTAAGCAGGTAGATGTTACTAATCTACTAAAGGTTTAAGTACGATCTGTACAGGAAGGAGAGAACCTCATCAAAAATACAAGTTTTTTGAAAGCGTTTAGGTATATTCCATGAAATGTTACGTACCTAATAAGTATTCGAAATAATAATATTTGTATCTCAATAATACCTATTATTCATAGCGTAAACATATTAATAGTACATTGTGCATCAAGGGAGGTAAGTACGGAATTACTAACGAGAGTGTTAGAAGTCTTTTATGACTCGAGTTAGTGTTCCGCTTACCGACCGTGATGCATACAATGTTTTTCATCACACTTGCCGACAAAAAAATAAGTTTTAAGAAATAACATAATTAAATGACGTACATTTCTATTACTCCCGCTGCGCGCGCAAACAATGGCGCGCTTAGGCAGCAAGTGTGATGAAAATGTGATTTACCTACCGGCCTCGCAAAATGTCAAAAAACAAATTACTATGTTTGCGTGATGCCCTCAGAGGTTACATACCTACTATAATTGCCGATTTCTAATAATGAACTTTTGACAGATTAGAAATGAGCCTTATGCCGCAGCCACATTGATCCAGGCCAAGGCGACCGGCTTAGCGGAAAACCATGCGTGCGAGAGGGAATACCCATATCGGCATCCCACTTCAACTCATGGATTCGCTCGCCGCTGGTCGCCTTAGGGTGCATTCAGACCAAACGAGCATTCGCTATTCTAACCCCCTACTCTACGAAATTCGACCGTTACACAAAACGTGATTCGTTGAATTCGTAGAGTGGGGGATAGAATAGCGAATGCTCGTTTGATCTGAATGCACCTTTAGACCAATGTCGTGGCCGGGCCTTTATGTAAATGACGTAAACACTATCGGAAAAACGGTGAGTCTTACCCTCATATTAATAAGGTATAATCTATAACTGTCAAAAGTTCATTCTTAGAAATCTGCAACTATATCAAAGCTCGAAATACCATGGCTAAAACACACATCACTGGGTACCCAGCCTTAGGGTGCGGCTCCACTGACGCGGAGCGGAGCGGAGCTGTGCAAAATTGACCAATTATATTCTTCAAATTCGTATTCGAAACACTGTGATGCGGTCTGATTGGCCGAGCTCTCACAGCTCCGCTCCGCTCCGCGTCAGTTGAGTAGCACCCTTAGATTTGTTTCCTATTTACATTTTACTGCAAGTACAGTCGCCATCAGATTTATCAGAGCGGCCTCGATGCTCAAAAATATCTGAACATGGACTGTAAGCCATGACAATAAGACATGTTTGCGAACACTCTGGTTGATCCAGTATATCTGATAGCGACTCTACAGGTAGAATTCGGAACATTTATTTTCACATTTAATTCATTTTTAATTGTCTGATGATATTTACGATATTAAACATAATTCAATTCTTTAGCCTTATTATTTACATAAACAGGTAATTATTTACATGCTTAAAAATGTTATCTTCACTTAAAATAATACATTGAAGTTTGAGATACCAAAAGTATTCATGCTTGTCACATTAAATTACAACTATGTACTTAAATATAGCACATTAAAGAACAATACTCTCCTTTGCTGTAACCGACAAACGGGTAAATACATGAAAAATGAGCACTATAGTCTGCGATTTCTAAGAATGACAGTTATATGTTAATCCTTATTAATATGAGGGTAAGACTCACCATTTTTTGATAGCCTTAACGTCATTGATATAAGAGTCATTTCTAAACTGTCAAAAGTTCCTTCTTAGAAATCGCAGACTATAAGGCTGCGGCTCCCTTGAGTCGGAGAGGAGCGGAGATGTGCAAAATTGACCAATTACATTCTTCAAATTCAAAATTCGAAACACTGTGATGCGGTCTCATTGACCAATTTTGCACATCTCCGCTCCTCTCCGCTGCAATGGAGCTGCACCCTTTCCCTGTTAATTAACTACAAAAAGACAGTAAGTATAGTAAAAAATTTTTTTTATACATTTACTTCACAATAAAATTGTTCACTATCCAACAGTCCCCCGTCAGTAGAAAAAGGCTGCAAATTAAAAAAATTCTAACGCGAAGAGTTGGCTGCCAATACAGTTTAATTAGTCGCTTTTTTTTACTGTCAGGTATTGTTGGAAAGATTGCAAAGTAAATTTGGCAGGGGTCAGCAAGCTTTTAAGAACTAAGTAAAATAATGAGTTTCAGTCATTGTGATTATGCTAAGTTTTTGATAGTGTCATTAAAATGATATCATATTCACAACAAAAGTATGAAACGTTGGGTGGCCAATAAATAACTAAAATCTGGCCAAAAACCACCTAAACTATCTTAGGCATTGGTCTCACCGCGAGCTATTACGCTATGAACTATCGGCTATAAATACGAACAAAAGATACGCACTAATGTGTAAATAAAAGAGACACGGCGATACTCGCTCAGCTATCAACTACCACCGCCGGGCGAGTTTCGCTGTGTCTCTTTTATTTACACGGGAATGCGTATCTTTTGTTCGTGTTTATAGCCGATAGTTCATAGCTTAGCAGCTCGCGGTGAGACCAGTGCCTTAGCTGCTAAGTGTGCCTTGAAGAAACATACAACTTGTGATCCAGTTTCCTAACAATGGATCTTGTTTTAACTTTTAAATGAAAATGATCAACAATAATGCTTACTCATAAAATCATATTTGCATACAATTTGTAGAGCAGCGGTGGGCAAAGAAAATTCCTGGCAGGCCAGAAGAAGATGAACATTAGTAGGCAGTGCCTACTGTAAAGTCCAAACCGCCATCATGAACCATGAACATGTGTCTCTGACACACTTGACCTAATAGGTTAATTGCAAAAAAATTGTACAGAGGTAAGGCCGGAATCAAAACAAAAATCGCGATTGCAATTGTGTTACGAAAGTTAGCTATATTAATTATGTCTCCATGACTGCCAAAAGTCGTTACACAAAAATTTATTCTGTATAGTTCGGGAAATATTATTTGACCGACTCTTATCTCACTTACGACCTTTTGTTTTGCGTCATTAACAATAGAAAAGTGCTTGACTGCTGATTGTTTAGTAAGCGTTAACGCAAAACAAAAGGTCGTAAGTAAGATAACAGTCGGTCAAATTATATTTCTCGAACTATAACACAAAATGATGACGTTCAATTTTGTTTTCCTTAAAGGCCTAAAATTTTTCTGAAATCGACCCTAATGTGGATTGTGGCACGCTTTCAGAACTCAAATAAAAGCTATATAGCATACTTTCTTAAATTTAAGACACAAAACTAAACTCCTTCATGGTCTGAGATATCCTTCAGCTTTGCCCACATCTGTTACATTTTTATGAAAATTCTAATAACATTTAGTTAGAAAGTTAGGGCCATGTAATTGGTTTCCTGTCTTTTTTCGGAGGTGGGCTGTCAGTAGCTGGTGTGTCCTGGAAAGTTGAACAGCGAATATTAGTAAAATGGTAACATAACCTGTCCACAGAATGCGTATTTCAAGGAAATTACCACACAGAGCATCTAGGTCAATGTGGATGTTCCTCTCCCTAGTCAAAATCATAAACAGTTACATGCCACATGCAGCTCATACCAGGGATAGGTTTATTGTCCATACAAGAGAATGGTTCTAATTTTGTTCTTTTTAGTTCTGCAGTATATAAATTCTTTGTTAATGGAGTAATTTAAAAATACACTGTTATTAATTACATAAAATATTGAGAAATACATAAAGAGTGTAAAACATTTTAAAATATTGGGCTATTTCTAAGTTTTTATAAAATAACCGGTTCCAATCCCTGGCTCATTGAATGTAGACCTGACTAATTGACAAAGACTTGGCCCTTAGTGTCACATATTGTGACAAATGAGCATTTAAAATAAACACTAAATTTTACAGGTCAAGAGAAGTATGAAGTAATATGACTAACAATTCTCTGCTTTGCCTTGAGCTTGGGAATATATCGAGGGTTGCGTGATGAAACCCGATAAGCCAAGATAATTTTCCATTGAAATGTCAACCTCACGTAAGTGTCATATAGTACGTATTTCAAAAACCGGTTTGCTCTACTTATCGGGTTTCACCAGGCAACCCTCGTATAGTGAAGTGGAGACTTTGCCGCTAGACCCAGCAGGCCTCAACTAAGGTCACCAAGATTCAGATACTAAATTGTAGAGAGACAGACTTCCTGTATTTTCCATGTTAGTAACAGAGAAACTAAAAATGTACTAAGGCTACAGATATCCAGGGCAACTGATAATATATTATGGTAGGTGCTGAGAAAGGGCCAACTAATAATTACAATATGTGTCAATTTTTAGTAAAACATCACTCTTTGCCGCTTACCATATAGATGAGATTTCCTTGTATCTACATATGAATAAACTGGCAAAGTGACTTTATGGCAAACGACAAAGTGGGATGTTTTACTAAACTCACTCACATATGTCCAAGGTTCCAAAACTAGCACTGATAATAACTAGCATTGTGGCATTACAACTTCTATTTGTGTATTAAGTTGGTGAAGTAGCTATGAAATAAACTTTACTTACAGAATCTATAGACATTTTCCGTTTTAAATAATCATCTTTTTCCTTATTTTCTAATTTTATCCTTTTCATATGTCCACTTAACAAATCCGGTGGAGGTTTTAGCCTTTCAAAGTGATCTGAGTGCACAGACTTCCTTGTATTGAAGGCAGTGTTTAAAGAGGTTTTTGGTAGCGCCGGTGGACTGACAGGTCGAGCTCTATTCAACACTTTTCCTCTTCCCGAGTCTCTATATCTTCTTTGACCGTGGGGTACACAAAACTGGTGAAAAATGCTTAACAGCTCGTCTCTTGCCATATTTTCCAGATGAGGGATCCTCAAATGTCGCTAAAAAGATAAAGTAATGTTTATTTGCACAAATTTCAAACTTAAGTCGCAATGGATGTAAACAAAACGAAGTGGCAAACTCCACCGTAGGTTACCTCGTGAAGTACGTATATTAGTTGATCGTTTGTTAATAATTCAGGATGCAATAACATTTCACAAGGTACCGCCATGTTCAGAACGGCTCATAAATCATCGGAATGTTAATTAAAACATGGTTTCAGTCAATTCATTTTTGGAGGTTTTTTAAATAACCTCAGACCTCAGCTGATGTTGACACTGACAGCTGATGACAATATGATTATGTTCACGAAGATAGCAAATAAAACAAGTGAAGGATAATAATTAAGCATGACATTTTTGTTTGACTCATTTATATGACCGAACATTTTTTATTAACTATATTTAATATTGAGTAAAGATTGAGTTGAGATTTTTAATAGGAAATATTATTTATCTACTTATTTGGTAACTCAGTATATCGACAGCATTCCCCATAAATCTGATTAGTGCTTGACAAAGATAGTATTTGGGTATCAATTTCTTAGCATGTTAATTACGATCTTTAAGTGTGTTACATATGACTAATAATATCTATTTTATAATAATCATCTACATACTATTTCAAACATAGATTGTTTTTAAACAGGACGAATTGGTTTTTCATTTGGAAATATCGTCGTATCTTCAGCACATCACTAGGTGTCTAGGTGGTTATGGGTATTTATTACTTGGCTATGGTTTCTGTCAGTTCGATTCAGTGCTGTCATGTGAAGCTTTGATTGTTTGCTTTACTTATTTCTAACGTTTTTATTTTGGACTCTTGAAGAAATTTTAATTATAAATACGTTCAAATTAATTTAAACGTTAGATATTATCATAGCTCCCTGTGCGGCGTTCCTGCGTTTACCCCTCTTCTCTTTATCAAAAGTTTTTAATCTTATTTTATTTTCGCATAAATAAATCACGCGAATTGTAAATAAATCCCGATGTTTGTTTGTGATTAAAATAAGTGTTTACCATAAGTAGTGTGCGAGTGAAATAAAACAGCGATCAAATGTTAATGGTTCCCGCGATAATTTCGATGTTAGAATCGGATCGGGAGTCAGTACGCGCGAGGTGGGACTATGTTGTTTATCAGTGCCTTAGCGATCGGGAGGGTGACGGGTCTGCAGAACGTGACGACGGAGGTCGCGGCGGTCAGTGACGTCACGGGGGCGCCGCGGCGCGAGATGGTACTGGAGACGACGAAGCTGCCTCAGGGGCAGCCGGATAACGTGACGGTGCATCAGGAGCGGCCGTCAATGTGGGACTTGTACTTGAACCCGTGCGGTAAATGGCGGCCGATAAATCATATATTTTTCCAAGTGGCCAATGTGTTCTTCCTGTTGTCGTTCTTGGCGCCTCATACGCCCACGGGGCTGATATGGCTGCGCGTGACTTTAATCCTCGGGTGCACCTTCTCTGGGATCTGGGCGTGGAGTATCCAGTGCTACTTGGACGCTGTGTTGTGGAACAGTGTGTTTGTAGCTATAAACTTTGTGTATTTCGCAGTGCACTTCTATTTGATGAGGCCAATCAAGTTTCACAAAGACATTGAAGAGGTAAGAAACAAACATTGCTTGTTACTTTTATTTAGAAATGAATTTATTAACTGCTTTAACCAGTCTGTGGTTGCTAAGGATCGGTACAATGGATTTTGAATTCAATTAACCAAATTGAATAAAATATGAATTGAATTCAAAACCTATTGTATGGACCCACATCCAACATGGATAAAGTCTCTTTCACCAAAATATTTATTTTGCAGTGATAAGTATTGATACATTTAAAAAAAATATATGCTATCACTCTGATAATATTGGCACTGAAACCTACCTATCATATAAAAATATATTGTTATAAAATTTGAATGCCACTAATTCTTTTTCTGCTCTAACTTGAGTCTCAAAGAACCTGAAATAATGTGTGTGTTTTTATTTAAATTACAGTTAATTAATAAAATATGTTTTCATAATTAAATCAAACTCTCATCAGCTGTATCATATCTTATCATCAAAAGAGTGCAAAAAATGTGGTAAAGCTATATGTAAACATATTGTAATAAACCAGTGTCAGATAATGCTTATCTATATCTTATCTACACTAGACCATGATTTTTGCAATCTATGCAATAGTTGAACTTCACCATTACTCAGCAATTATGAAGGTTGATCTGACAGAATACATCTCCTGTTAATATGAGAACTAGTGAATGAAAACCGGTTTTGGAAAGTATGGATGAAACAGTTAATAACTGGGTATTCATCATAATCTCATACAAAAAACCGGTTTGCACACCCTAATGAGGACCTATGCAGTAAAATTTGAAAGTTTCAGATACCTACCCCCTCTGCTTCATTTTTTTAAAAGAGTGACCACCATTTTTTCTGGCAACTTAATGTGCTACAACTACAACCAGTACGCTTAGCACATGATTAGTATGTCAGTTTGTCACCGCAAGATAGATTTTCCATCTTTTACTAACTATATGAATAAAAGAGGGATGGATAGTCTATCTTGCGGCGACATATTGTCGCTCTAATCCTGTGCTAAGCCTACAGATTGCTGTCATAAGGGTGAACGGTAGATAATATTAGACATTTAGTCTGCCATACATTTGATGAAGATTACTATATATATAAACACTTGTAAAGGCTGAGCCACATCAGATGCGTGTGCAGCACGTGCGTATGCGTAGCGTGTGCGTTGTAGAGTCGCAATAATCATAGTAGATGGCACACCGCTTGCACGTCACGCGCACGCCAGCGGTGTGTCATCTAATATGACGTTTACATACGATACAATGCGCACGCTACCCAAACGTGCACGCGCTGCTCACGCATCGAGTTTGGCTGGGCTTTAAGATCATTTCATTCAGCGCGTGTTTAGGCACTGGTCTCACCGCGAGCTACAAAGCTATGAACTATCGGCTATAAAAACGAACAAAAGATACGCACTCCCGTGTAAATAAAAGAGACACAGCGATACTCGCTCAGCTATCAGCTATCACCACCGGGCGAGTATCGCCGTGACTCTTTTTTTACACGGGAGTGCGTATCTTTTGTTCGTGTTTATAGCTCATAGTTCATAGCTTAGTAGCTCGCGGTGAGACCAGTGCCTTACGGTACTCTCACTGCATTTCCATTAACGATACCGATTCTATCTACTGCCGCGTATTTTAGACAAGACTGAATAAAAATGTTGCCTATAAAAGGTCACTGCCCTTTATCGTCTTATCAGCACACCTACGCTTATTCAACCAATTGTTTATGGGCATTGCGTGCCAAATGCCCCCTGCACATTGGCTGCCAGTTATATCATGCTTCTAAGCACGATTCACGACTGCGTAACTGTCGATAAATGCGATTAGAATAAAAGTCTAGTACGTCTATTTCGGATGTAAAAAGCGCCGACTTAAATGAGCCGTTTTAGGATATGAATAGAGTAGTTAATGTGTTTGTATTTGTAGGTAAATTATTTTGGATTTCGTCAAAATATACAAGTATTCCTCGAAAATATTCTAAAAAGTTACAGACTCCAGATTGAGTTATTTTCTCATATACAGTCTTCTGACTATAACGCTTTTTGTCCTTACAACAATTATGTATTTTGATTTTTTTATATTAATTCAAATATTGATAACATTAATATATTAGTTGTCCTAACTTTCTTTAAAGGTCTCAATTTCAAGTAAATTAAAATTACTCCCATAAAATCTTCTAGTAGCGTTATCGTCTATCGACCACATGTATTACAAAATCTACTTGACTTTATCGCTAGTATCTCTGATCTGAAACCGTACCATGAGTTGGCAAATATAGGTTGTACGTTAGGTTTTACTCTTACGGATGTAAAGCTCCCGCTCCAATAAAAAAAATCGAGAATGCTTTACGTACCGAGTAAAACCTAACGTTACCTATACCTACTTGAAAACTCATGATACGGCTACTGGCCTGCTAATGCGAACACAAAAGTTTGCAAATTTCGAGGATTTTTCTCTGTCACTCTAACGACGCCTTCGCTGGTTTGACAAAGACAAATCCCTGAAATTTACGAACTTCGGTGTTCGCGGTAGCAGGCCTGGTTGAGACGTAAAGCGCCTACGGAATGAATCATGTTTTCAGAAAGAAATAGTAGCACGTGTCCTCGTGTTCGTGTCGACCGAGTTAATAGCGAATTTTATAAGTACTCTATAACTTGGTCTCTCCACCATTACTTGTACTTTTGCTAGACTGGGAACACTTGGTCAATCTAAAATAGCCTAAATAGTCTGTCGCAACGTTTTAACTTTCGAACGCTTTCCAAATAAATGGATGAACAGGAATATTCAAAAGTTATCAATATCATATCGCAATAGACAAGGCGTTGACCACTGGCCTATTTCTCAAAATCGTGTAACTTCTAATACAATCGAAAGTCATTATCTAAATAATGGTGTTAAAAAGAGATTTCCACTTATATTACAAGCATTCTAGAAACAAGCCCCAGGGGAGTGATTATTGAATCTTTTTCACAGATTTTTGGTCGCGGAAACGAGTGATTTCGCAGGCCGTATTTTTTAAACTCACGGATGATTATAATTCTTACCCCCATTTTTGATTAACACGTGCCACCTTCTTTAATGAACAGGACTGTACTGAAAACACACCGGTTTGGTTAAAAAATCGCTCCCCAGATTATATATGAGAATTAAAACCCTAACTAACTTCCTTTTCTAAAGCACTTCCTCATTTCATTGACCAACAATAAATAAAAGTAATACAGGCACAACTTATGATTATTATAACCAGCCAAGTCATCCTCACTACGAATACAAGTTCCTTCTGCTTGGACGAAAGAGAAATGGACAAAATATTTATACAAAATATCTGTAGACGTGGATGTGAAAAGGTGCCTCTATGAAATTTATTTTGTTTTCGGATAGAAAATACCTAGACGCAGTACGTGCTCTCGAGCTAGAGTGTGAACCGACTTAATAGCGGATTTTATATTCAATAACGCTGGATTGAAGGAAAGATTTATAGTAGATGCATGCCTAAGACTGGCTTCAGGATTTATTAGGATGTATTCTGAGAAGCGCATAGATGAGGAATAGTGGAAATTATATAATCAAGCCCTATTTGTAAATTATATAATCAAGCCCTATAATTTCACTTTCGGAGTGATATATTAGAGTAAGAAATGTACAGCAATAATTGCCTCAGCTCGACCGACGACACTTGACCAAATTATGATAGTTTTCCTAGCGTGCTAAAATACATATTGATCATGTTCCTGCAACGATTCTTCACAAGTCACAAGTTTAAGTGACTCCCACACAAACAATTAATCTCGACCTGTAATAAAGCCAGCTAGTGTATTGCCAATTTCAAAAACCCGCAAAAAAACACGTATCAAAGTCGGCTTGGGATTCTAATCAAAATAAAAATAATGATGAAAGAGAGCGAGGACTTAGTCGATATGCGATATGTTAGTGATAATGCTCTATATTATTTATTATCTCGATCAAATAAAGAAACGGCTCGCTGAAACTTACATTGCGTAGACAACTAGTTACAAACTAAAGTAACTTTTTACTGAACTTTGAACGAGTCGTCGCCGCGGCGTTGAAACTTGGACTTCCCATGCCCTTTGAGAATTCAACGATGCTTCTACTGCTTTCATCTGATAAATTTCCAGTAAGTTATGATTTCTGAAATAGATTTTATTTGTAATATAATGTTATGGGTGCCGTTATGTCTTTATAGGAATTATCGGGAGCTAATTGAGTTTACTAAATGTAATGACATGAGTCGAGAAAATTCTAATTCAGAATGCCTGTGATGTTGTTAACTGTAAACACACAATACTGCTACATATGTGATTCCATGCTTTTGATCATTTATCTATACCAATGAGTATATATAAAGTGTGAATACGTAGTTTTAGATTGCGCGCTTAATGCGAGACGTGCATTGGTTGGAGTAATATTTGTCCGCAATCTAAAGCAATTTTCCGTAAATGCTCAAGCCGCATTCGGATGCACGTTAAAGCTCCACTTATATGTGTTATGCGGAATGCACTACCTCTATTACAGCGGTTCTTGCGCTCGCATGGTTATCCGAATGGTCTGGAAATCAGGCTAGCAATGAGTCTGCACTCTATGGGATAAAATTCATCCTTCTAATGTGTCCATAGTAGTCCATATCCATACGATCCAGAGGAGAGACCTAGGTATGTTCATCAGTGGACTGAAATAGGCTGCAAACAAAGTCGTCACCGTCACAGTCGTCAAGTCACCGGACATCGATGAGGTCAGTCCGTATTATAATTAATTTTATAATCTCTAGCGAATAGGAAGTAGTTTTGACCCAGGAACGGCAAAATCCGTCTATCTCCAAAAGGGAAACGTGTCGGGTTAAAGCATCAATTATTCCGTGGACCGAACGATGTTATAAATATACAAACCCTCGATAAAGTTTGTTGAATTTATCCGTTATCCACAAAATGAAACAGACTGTAACAGTTTCCGAGTATTTTGTGAGGACTGGAGGCAATCTGTTAGTTACTCTCCTGTTGTGATCGTTCTTCAGGTTCTTTTACAAATAAGACGTTTAGGAATTAAAGCATTTGTAATGTTTAATACATGTCATGAGTTGTTTCGGTAATATAAGTTAAACAAGAGATATGTAATGCAGAAATAGTACGTCTCTGGTTCCTAAGCAAAATAAGTGGGTGTGATAATAGAAGCCATCAGTATTATGTCTTCCACAAATATAAAAACATGCAGCCGATGTAAAGATTACATCGCTGTTACCTTAGGCACTGGTCTCACCGCGAGCTACTAAACTATGAACTATCGGCTATAAACACGAACAAAAGATACGCACTCGCACTTCTGTGTAAATAAAAGAGACTTCCCTTTTATTTACATAGGAGTGCGTATCTTGTTCGTGTTTATAGCCGATAGTTCATAGCTTAGTAGCTCGCGGTGAGACCAGTGCCTTAGTCCCTCGTGCGCCAGGCTACTGTATTTATACCTTTATCTATTCGTATCAAAGCCTATTTATATGCGCTAGATCCCCTCAACCCACTATTCTCTCCACATGGAAACTATTGCACGAGTAGGTTTAAGGCGACAGCAGTCTCCTACTAATTGGTTTCTTTATCTACCTTTATCAGCCTTTTAAGAACATGGTGTTAACTTGTCGATGACTCAAAGGACCCTGTTTATCCCCTGTCGACGTTTAATAATAAATTATTCATTCCTTTTGTAAGTTGCAAAATTTTGAATTGGATTAAGGATTAACTCAGCTTTGTTGGTCTAGTTTGTAACTTGCTGCGTTAAACTCAATTCTTGTTACCCAACTGGCTTTAGATTGACATTTATAATGAAATTGACGGTTTAAAATGCCTAACAACAGAAGCAATAGCCAATGATGCATTAACCTTTTAACCGCCGTAGTCTCATATATCAGACAATCAATATCCAGGTCACCTCGCCAGTGTCTGATAATAACACACAAGGTCTGATTAGGTTTTCATGATGTAAAAATTAGTCCCATTCAAATGCAATTTGCATAGTCTAATTTTGTATTGGTGGCGCCACGGGCACGCATAGGTTAATCTAATATTACCCCAGGAAACTTGTTTTAGGTATATATCAGACTAAGCAATACATTTTTGAATTAGTTAATGTTAAATTTCAAACCAGCGAACTCTTTATAAAGTTCAAGCTTTTAAACTCTTTATGCACTATTAAAAAGGAAAGGTTAAGGAAACCCACGAAGCTGCCAGGAACGATGTTTTACTGTTTTTCTACAGCCGAAGCGCATTTTCTTTGGCTTTCACGCCGTTTCAGTGCAGAATTTCGTTTCGCTAGCTCGTTGCATGTTCCAAATCCGCGAACCTCAAGGCATTTGCATGAATTAAAAACTGCTGGCGGCTATTTCCTCCACTTAGACAGATTGCTTGGGCTTCTAAAAATAGCTGGTTAGTGCCGTTTTTTGGATATCGATTGCTTGCAGTTTGCATTTCCCTCTCGTTTGTGCAGAGCGCGCTGCATAATCTATGTGATTTGTGACAACGATTGGGCGATATAGGCGTGGTACTTTACGAGAGTTCTATTTAAATACGATTACGTATAATGAGCTCTCAGTAAATTCAATACTTAAGATATTTCTGTGGCAATATTATAGTTCCAAAATAAATTATGATATAAGTAATTTATTTTAATCAAAAGTGACCTTTTTGTCTACGGCTAATAACTGCAACGTCTCGTTACGTGATCACCATCACCATGGACAATAAGGTCCTTTTTGATGGATATTATTGATAATGTTATAAATATGCTCTAACACTGTCAGTTTGGAATTTATTTTAAACTTTGAACTCTATAAATAAATTCTGCATAAAGAGGCATCTTAAAAAGTTCCAGAGCGCGATCCTGAACGGAAAGTTTATTATTTCGAGCAGTTAATAATGTTTTGTTTTGAATATAGATTGCGCTAGCCACAACTCGCTTGGATCCAAACTCGCTGTAAAACCCCTACACGAGATGTGTGGGTTAAAGGGGTAGTGGGTTATTGACCTTTACCCTTACCCCTAAACACTGGTAGTTTCCGAATGCATAGTCAAATTAAAAAAAAAAAGTTGTGGGAATCACGTATTCATATATCACGTTTTCGATGAAATCAGAATTATTTTTAACAGACTTCAAAAAAGGAGGAGATTCTCAATTCGACTGATTTTTATTTCTTTGTTACACGGGAATAGGTAACCGATTTTCAATTATTTTTCGTAAGACGTAAGAAACGGGTCGTTGGCACCAAATCGGAGTCTTATGATGACATCTTGGAGGAATCGGTTGAAGTAGGTTCATCATCATCAACCTATGATAGTCCACTGCTGGACGTAGGCCTCTCCTATTAACTATGCGTATAGACGCATTAGGAGGTAAATGCCCATAATCGCCACGCCGGGTAAACGGATTGGCGATCGCAGTAATGTGTCCACTATGATGACGCTGCTACCCATCATCAATCTTTAATCAAGTATGGTCAGTGACACTTCAATCCCTTAGTCGACTCTTACGACACCCGCAGGAGGCGTTGGGGTGGTGACAAATGTATTCTTTCTGCCGTCACCACACGGCCATACGGAAGTAGGTTATTATTTTTTTATTTTGGTGATTATTAAGGTCTATGACTGCCTATTTTATATATTTTTTGTGTCTTCGATTATTAAATATACCTAACTCGCCACACAAATTATGTAGTATTGATATGTCTATCGTTAGATACCTAAAGGATTGCAGCCAAACTTGGACGTCTCCAACTCCATTGCAGCTGTCACGTGATTTATGACCGAACATTAATGACGTCTTCAATCTGAACATTTATCAACTTCCTAGGTTAACATTTCCCTAAAAGCTAATTATTTATAGATGTCATAGCTTACTGAGACTATCATGATTATTTTATTAAAAGTAAGTAAAGCATAGTATAAAACACACCTACTTAATTGTACTTAAAAAGTTGAAAACTGTAAAGAAACACTTTTCAAGAAACTAAAAAGGAATTAATACGAGTGGTTTTTGACGAAAACGGCACCGGGAATTATGTCCTGA